>ML326082.1:0-28578 GCA_005239505.1 Nicotiana paniculata | reverse complement strand
CTGAGTTGGTGTACTCACGTTACCCCCTGCACCTTGTATACAGATTCAGGTATCTCAGGCCACGGTAGCGGCTGTTGACTACTCCAGTCGCGGATTATCATCGAAGATAACAAGGTAGTTGTCTGACGATTGCAATCCTGCCTTCCTCCTTCCTTATCCTCCTTTTTGTGTATTTTTGGCTATTCCCAGACAAATGTTGTCTTGTTAAATTTCAGAATAGATGTAGTATTATCTCATGATTTAGTGACACCCGATGTCGGGGTTTTATTTGTTGCATTATGATTTTGAGTTTATCTTTATTCGAATATCAGTTTGAAAAGGCTTTTTACCTAATTTTTAATGAAAAATTGAATTGTTTAAGAGTGTGTCGGCTTGCCTAGTTCCACAATAGGCGCCATCACGATCGGGTTGGTTTTGGATCGTGACACCAACCTGGACACTGAAATTTTTTCGCTATTGTGCTATTCTGGCATTGGCGTTTTGATTGGTGCCTGGTGCAAACCTGGGCACCAAAATTATACTCCCTCCAAATTCTTCTGTTTTTTTACTTCACTTTGCATGCAAGCTTGCCAAATCATTCCAAAATTGACTCCTACAATATAAACATATTATTAAGTTCGAGTCACAAATGTTTACACCAAAGTTAACAAGATTGAGTTATAATGCAAGACAAATTACATGCAAAAATATGAATTTTTAGCCTAACATCAGTAACCATGTAAAATCCAAGAACTACTACTGTTGAATTAATATTTTGTAACAAATAATTTAATCTATACCATATAAAAAGCACGAAAGCCCCTAGTGAAATGTTATTCTCCTTTTTACCCTTTTGAACTAGAGTTCGTACTAGACTAAATAATCATTTTATTATTCTCCAAGCTAATTTGTAGGACTTTAAAATTAAATCAAATTTATTACTTTACATTGTTCAGATTTGCATTTACATTATTTACTGAGTTGAATACTTGAATGGAAAGCATGTCTATTTTACTGTACAATTGAGTTTTCGCTATCTGTTGAGGTTTAGTTCGCCACTACCTATCAGTCCATAGTTTGGACTTGTTGCTTACTGAGTTGGTGTACTCACGTTACCCCCTGCACCTTGTATACAGATTCAGGTATCTCAGGCCACAGTAGCGGCTGTTGACTACTCCAGTCGCGGATTATCATCGAAGATAGCGAGGTAGTTGCCTGACGATTGCAATCCTTCCTTCCTCCTTCCTTATCCTCCTTTTTGTGTATTTTTGGCTATTCCCAAACAAATGTTGTCTTGTTAAATTTCAGAATAGATGTAGTATTGTCTCATGATTTAGTGACACCCGATGTCGGGGTTTTATTTTTTGCATTATGATTTTGAGTTTATCTTTATTCGAATATCAGTTTGAAAAGGCTTTTACCTAATTTTTAATGAAAAATTGAATTGTTTGAGAGTGTGTCGGCTTGCCTAGTTCCACAATAGGCGCCATCACGATCGGGTTGGTTTTGGGTCGTGACACCTACCTGGACACTGAAATTTTTTCGCTATTGTGCTATTCTGGCATTGGCGTTTTGATTGGTGCCTGGTGCCAACCTGGGCACCAAAATTATACTCCCTCCAAATTCTTCTATTTTTTTACTTCACTTTGCATGAAAGCTTGCCAAATCATTCCAAAATTGACTCCTACACATATAAACATATTATTAAGTTCGAGTCACAAATGTTTACACCAAAGTTAACAAGATTGAGTTATAATGCCAGACAAATTACATGAAAAAATATGAATTTTTAGCCTAATATCAGTAACCATGTAAAATCCAAGAACTACTACTGTTGAATTAATATTTTGTAACAAATAATTTAATCTATATCATATAAAAAGCACGAAAGCCCCTAGTGAAATGTTGTTCTCCTTTTTACCCTTTTGAACTAGAGTTCGTACTAGACTAAATAATCATTTTATTATTCTCCTAGCTAATTTTTAGGACTTTAAAATTAAATCAAATTTATTACTTTACATTGTTCAGATTTGCATTTACATTATTTACTGAGCTGAATACTTGAATGGAAAGCATGTCTATTTTACTGTAATTGAGTTTTCGCTATTTGTTGAGGTTTAGTTCGCCACTACCTATCAGTCCATAGTTTGGACTTGTTGCTTACTGAGTTGGTGTACTCACGTTACCCCCTGCACCTTGTATACAAATTCAGGTATCTCAGGCCACGGTAGCGGCTGTTGACTACTCCAGTTGCGGATTATCATCGAAGATAGCGAGGTAGTTGTCTGACGATTGCAATCCTGCCTTCCTCCTTCCTTATCCTCCTTTTTGTGTATTTTTGGCTACTCCCAGACAAATGTTGTCTTGTTAAATTTCAGAATAGATGTAGTATTGTCTCATGATTTAGTGACACCCGATGTCGGAGTTTTATTTTTTGCATTATGGTTTTGAGTTTATCTTTATTCGAATATCAGTTTGAAAAGGCTTTTACCTAATTTTTAATGAAAAACTGAATTGTTTGAGAGTGTGTCGGCTTGCCTAGTTCCACAATAGGCGCCATCACGATCGGGTTGGTTTTGGGTCGTGACACCAACCTGGACACTGAAATTTTTTCGCTATTGTGCTATTCTGGCATTGGCGTTTTGATTGGTGCATGGTGCAAACCTGGGCACCAAAATTATACTCCCTCCAAATTCTTCTGTTTTTTTACTTCACTTTGCATGCAAGCTTGCCAAATCATTCCAAAATTGACTCCTACACATATAAACATATTATTAAATTCGAGTCACAAATATTTACACCAAAGTTAACAAGATTGAGCTATAATGCAAGACAAATTACATGCAAAACTATGAATTTTTAGCCTAACATGAGTAACCATGTAAAATCCAAGAACTACTACTGTTAAATTAATATTTTGTAACAAATAATTTAATCTATACCATATAAAAAGCACGAAAGCCCCTAGTGAAATGTTGTTCTCCTTTTTACCCTTTTGAACTAGAGTTCGCACTAGACTAAATAATCATTTTATTATTCTCCTAGCTAATTTTTAGGACTTTAAAATTAAATCAAATTTATTACTTATTAAATCTTACCTTTTTTTATTTAATTAAGAACCTATAGTATTTAGAACTTTAAATTCATTCAAATTTTATCATATATAAATTTTACAATTAAATTATCATTAAATAAACTCTAAAATTGTGGGTATGAATTTTCTCTAATTGAACGTGTTTTTAGCTCAAAAGAGATTTTTTAATTTTGCTAAATTTTAGGTGAACAATTGTGACGTAAAAATAAAAATAAAAAAAGACTAAAGAAAGATGAATCATTTTTCATTGTCCACTATCCCAATTGAGTAATTAACATGTACATGCTATGAGTAGTCTATGTGATATTAGTCCATTAACTATTAATTTTATTATTTGATAAATAATATGCTTAGATATAAATAGTAATATAGATTTTAAAATAAGTAGAACAAATAATTAGAAAAATAGTTAATAATAGCAAAGAGAAAGAGAGCAAGAAAAGTGATTGACAAAAGTCATTTACTAATGTATCGGCAAATATTGAGCGATTTTTTTTGACTTTTTATCATTTAAAAATAAAACTTTCGTGGATAAAAGATAGTTTTAATTAAATATTTAAAATATAGTATGAGATAATATAAGAATTTGAATCCTCAAAGAATAAATTATTTATTTTAATACTTTTAAAAGATAATTAACTCTTTTTTTTCCGCGGATTTGAATTAACTAATTAGCAAAATAATCTAATTTCATTCTTTTTCAAGTTCATCATATAGTAAAATCATTTTTCAAGTCACATAAATTGTTTTTCATAAAAAGATCATCGAGGATAAAAGAAATCCGAAAATAAAATAAGTTATAGTATTAGGAATTAAATTTGTTAAAACACAAACTTGAAGAATGAGAATAAAACGGTAAAAGCCAAAATATATTTAATAAGAGATTTCAAGTGAGACACAATTTAACATATTTGTATCTCGTATTATAAGGTATATATAATTACAAAATAATATGCATTTAGTTTTACTAAATATATCAATGAGATAACATCTAATTTTCTTATTTAAATAAATATTTTATTTTATTTTAACGTTAATATATATATATATATATTTTTTTTTATCGATAAATGCTACACACATGCAACACACATATACTAAAATTAGTACATAAAAATACAGAGAGCCATTTGTTATAATTAGGTTATGATTAATAGTTATTTGTATTTTAGTAATTATGAAGTCCATAAGTTAAAAAAGGTTAGTTTCACCCTAATAATAATTTCCAAACACATTCTTATTAAACTTTCTAGAGAAAAGGATTGTTTTAATTTACCAATACTAATTTATGTTACTACTTTAAATTTTTTAATTGATTTGTGCATTGATTGCAGGCGACAATCAGAATATCAGATGAGACATATGTCTCTTGGATCCCATCAAAGCAAGTTAAAGGTCGGGACTTAAAACCAATTATCTTCTACTTAACTTAAATATGTTACATTATTAGCGTTAATTAAGAAGGACCCACTTCATCAATAAAAGAAAAAGGAGCCAATTCACTGCCAAAAAACCGGACACAAATCCCGAGTAGATCCAACGGTTCATTTAACATCGCTGTGTACGTGTACGTGAAACCCTGTATACGTCTCTTCCTCTAAAATTGTTGAATCTTCCCTTTCCTGTCTACTCTTTTACACTCCATTTTTTGTCCGTTTTTGATTTCTGCTTCACACATTTTCTTTTTGCATGGCGAATCCTAATCTTGTAATTAAGCAAGAAATTGTGGAAGGGTTTATGAAGAAGACGCCGTCGGCGAATTCTTCACCGGCGACTCAATCGGTGTTTATTGACCTAAGTAGTAGTGACGACTCTGACTCCGATTCGGACGGTTTTGTTGGCAGTAATAGGCCGAAGAAGAAAAGGAAGAGTGTGGAGGATGTGAATTTCCCTTTGCCGTTGGGATTTTTGGATCCTTTGCCTCCGCCTAAGGAACCCCCTTTGCCGTTACCGGCTCCCCCGCCTAAGGGAAGCAATATTAAGGAGTTAGGTTCTTCTTCGGAGAGTAAGCAATTTTGGAAGGCTGGAGATTATGAAGGGGCTTCTTCTTCTACTTCCGGAATATCTTCAGGTTTATTATTCAGCAAATCCTACGCACTCCATTCTTCAGAAATTCGGGATCTTATTATTGTCAATTTCATACGCCCTCAGAAATTTCACTTTGTTGTTGCTATATTCACTCGTGTTCATAATTCGTACATGCCAGTAATTATGTGCTCTTCTCGTTTCATTTTTTGTGTTGACTGTTTGTTTGTGCATTTTGGTGGATTATTATAGCTTTAATTTTGTGTGTTGGGTGGGCCGGGGGGGGGGAGTTGAATTCGATTTTCACAATCTTGTTGAATGTGGGGGAAGCTATGAGTAGTAGTTCGGAGCCTTAAGATTGTAATTTTTTGGTGGATTATTGTAGCTTAAATTGGGGGAATGAATTCAATTTTCTTAATCTTGTTGAATATTGGGGAAGTATGTGTAGTAGTTTGGTGCCTTAACGATTGCTTATTTATTTGGTAAGATACATAAGTTTCAATAAAAAAATTCCTTTTTTTTCTCTTCAGTCAGCAGAATGTTCAAAAGATGTCTATTAGTAAAACTTTGTCTTGTTAATGCATTCTTTTGAAAGGATATTGCATGTTCCCTTTTTGGGCTCTTGTAGTTGAGAGGCTTATTTTAGCTTGAGGGTGTAACATAATTTTTTAATATTGTAGGTGGTATAGATCACGTCAGAGTTCATCCCAAATTCCTACACTCCAACGCCACCAGTCATAAGTGGGCACTTGGAGGTAAATTATTACTTGACCATAATATATTTAGGTTATTACATACCCTTATGGTTTTTGCCTTTTTGATTTCATCTTTTCTGACCATATCTAGTCTGCAGCTTTTGCAGAGCTTTTGGATAATGCATTGGACGAGGTATACTTTTTGGCATAATACGGTAGTGTCTTTGTTGCCACTTCACATACCATTTTAAGTTCACCTCTCTTTGATTAGGTCATCAATGGAGCAACATATGCTAACATTGATATGGTCAAAAACAAAAAAGATGGAAGCAGAATGCTTATGATTGAAGGTATTCAACTTTACTGAATTTCTTTTGCGTTTTAACATGGATGCTAGAACTATTTTTCTCTACAAATGAGTTTGCCCAGAGTTGGCTCCAATTGTCCACAGCTACCCTTCCTCCTCTCTTCCCTTTAAAGTCTTTGTTATGTCAAATAAGAACACTATCCTTTTAATTTTTTCCTTCCGTTTTCCTTTAACATATTGGGATTGGTAAAGAGAAGAATGATTATGTTTCACTTATCTTTAATCCATGTGATCCAATAAAGAGGACATTGGTTTTGTGTTCAATGTCTATTTTAAGAAGAAGAAATCTCAATGTTAGTTCCCAGGAAAACGTGGCCTAACCATGGAGTTTGCTATTAGATGATTTATTTAAAAACTATGGATAGGTTATACTTCATGGTAGTAGGAGCTATAAGCTGGTCTAACCTTTCCCCTAACCATCCTTAAATGTTATTTCTTGAGCTTTTCTGAAGTCCTCATATCTTTTAAGATCTAAACCTCTCTCTTGATTGATTATGTACACTGTCATCTTCTTCTTTCACTTTGTTTTGTGAGACTGTTGGTTTTTTTATCTTGCCCATTCTTCTACAGATAATGGTGGTGGAATGGATCCTGATAAAATGAGGCATTGCATGTCACTGGGATATTCTGTGAAAAGTAAAGTGGCAGATACTATTGGACAGTGTGAGTTTTGACTGAGATGTTTTTTTTTATATCGGTAGTTTCTGTTCAGTTGTTTAGATTACCAGTAATGTTTACTTCACCATATAAATTATTTTTGTGCTTTTGTATAGATGGAAATGGATTCAAGACAAGTACCATGAGGCTTGGAGCTGATGTGATTGTTTTCTCTCGTTCTGGTGCAAAACCAGGGAAAAGGTTGTTACTTCTACCTTCTTTTACTTTCAGTTTGGCTCGTATAAATTTGGAAACTGGCCAAGGCATACCTTACTGGAGTTTCACACATGATCTTCTTGTCGTAACTCATGTATTGTTTCCTCTCTATTTATCAGCATATTATGTGCTCGGTTTCATATGTGCAATGTTTTCTTCTGATGTTATCTGCAGCTTCATACATTGTTTAGATGATCACTGTTCTATGGTTCTTAGTAAAAGTATTCCTAGTTGGCAAGGACTAGGGCGCTAATGGTACATTTAGCGCACAGTTGTCGTCATCGAGTCATGACATGCTGCCCTTTACCAGTTATAAGGGGGAACAACTCCCTCTTATTCCGTCACTGGAAGTGAGATGAGATATCCTCTGTGAAACCGTTGCCTTGGTGAAAATCTTGGTATGGCAATGGAGCAGGAAAATGAAGATCTCCTTTTACCCTACCTCCCATGGGACAGGTAGAAGATGGGATTGGGGGGTGTTCGGGGCCAACAAGTGAGAAGTAAATTTGTGAAGTTTTGTTGGTAGAAGGTAACTTGACAGTGCAACTTTGACTCCACCGATCTGGTGCTTGATTTTGCGAAGAGTCAATTGCTGACTTTTCATCCACTTTCGCCCTACCGATTGAAACCCCCCCCCCCCCCCCNCACACCCACACCCAAAAAAAAACCCCGAATCTAGAGAAAATTAAGAAAGAGTATTAGTTGAGGGGTATGCATGTGGTTGTTGCAGACTTGCGCCAATCTTGTCAATTTGAAGTTTCATGTCACTGAGAGGGTTTAGTTTTTCCATGCTCTGCTTCAGTTTGTTGCCTCAGATGATGGGAAGTTTGGATCAGTTAGGTGCTAGTTTGTGGCTACAATTATATGATGTGGTACTACTGCCGAGCTCTAGCACGCCTCCATATACTTAAAACTAGCACTTATGTTAGGACCAACGGGAGATAACTAGGATTCAAGGTGTCTAAACTGGTAGCCCAGAGCGGTGGCTAGTTAGCTACTATGCTATAAAACTGTGTACAATCAAGTATCCATGTGGATATGTGTAGTTTTTAGCTAGTTTTCAGTGTTTTGAAAGATGTGCATGAAGTGACCATGCCTGGTCAACGTGGGTACATTAAGGAAAATGAAGACTCTGTGTAACACAGGTTTGTTATATCCCCGAGACTGACATGCTCCCATGGAGTTATGATCTCTTAATTTCTCATTTACCTCTGTAAGCTAGTGATGTCTGATCTCAAACTTCTCAGGCTCTTGTGCTGTCTCCCACTCTTGTAGTTGCGAATATTCATCCTTACGACCATTGTTTTCTCTCTTTATTCTTTTGGTGGTTCAGTACCGCTATTTACTCGGGCATTATCTTTTAATTTCAGCTCCACACAGAGCATTGGATTGTTGTCCTACACATTTCTGCGAAGCACTGGAATGGAAGACATCGTTGTTCCCATGGTAAGCATGTTGAATATTTTAGAAATTTCCATTGTATTGTGATCTTATAGTATACATGTGGATCTGGTGTCCCTGTCCATGACAAATTGCTTCTTGAAATGCTTCTAGTGCGATTCACTAGTCAGAATCCAGTTAATCAACGTTTGCCCCTACTTTCATGGTAGATGCCTAAACCTTAAGTAAACAAGCACACACTTTATACGAAGTTAAGTGTTGATGTAAAGTTGTAAACTATATATGAAGTGTCTGCACTATAACATCCATTTTGCTCAAACTCTGCTGTATTTGGATGTCAGTTATTTATGGAGATTTTGTAGTAGTGTTTGCGCTCTTCCTCACATTTTGAGTCTTATCTGTAAGCTACAGATGCAATAAACTAACACGAGCTTTGTAAGAAAACTTGATAACATGTTTTTGGACTTGCTAATAGGTATCCTGATCTTACTTTTTGCCTTGATAGTGGTTCTTGCATTTCATTTTGCAGACCTCTATTTATAAGTCCTAGCAAAGAGGGAGCACTAGTTCCCTTCATGAGTATGATTTTTGTAATCCTTCATGGATATTACTGACTTTAGATGTGATGCACAATCCCTTATATTGACTTTTGTTTTCTCGCTGGTGTGACAGCTTGACTATGAGAAAAGAGGAGAAGGGTGGGACAAGATAATACGATCATCTATTAGCGACTGGGATAAGAATCTCGAAACCATAATTGAGTGGTCCCCTTTTTCAAGTGAAGCTGATCTTCTTAGACAGGTAAATCTTCAAAATTACTCCCACTCCCACAATCCCCCCCAAAAAAGAGAGTAATTTTAAATCCTTCTGCTATTGTTAAACTAGTTATGAAAGATCTTAAGGAGAAAATGAGAAGATATAAGCTGTGATGAAAGGTTAAATTACTAAGTGCACAGCTGGAAAGATTTGCGAAAAGTTCGTGTATAACCTTGATCCCAGTATTGAATGAACATACAATCTCACCCCCAAAATGATTTCAGCTGTCACGATATTAAATTTAGCATACAAATTATAGCCTCTCAATTGTTCACCTTGGCTCAGCCAGTGTGCAACCCTATTGTGAAGCTTATTTGTGTGGGTTGAACTTAATGAACTATTCCATGCCTCTAAAGTTGAATACTTTGGGTTTATCTGCTAACCATTCAACTTTTGTTCTACATATGCTGCAGTTTAATCCGATGAAAGGTCAGGGCACTCGGATTATAGTATACAATTTGTGGGAGGATGATCAAGGACTACTGGAGCTAGATTTTGATGCCGATCCACATGTACCCATTAATATTCTTTAGTTGTTGCTCGTTTCTCTGCCTTACTTTATGTGCTATCACATGATTCTTAGTTTTTGAGTGCATGTTTACTTTCATTTTCTCCTTCTTTACTTGTTTGCTCGTTTCTCTGCCTTACTTAACATGCTGTCACATGATTCTTAGTTTTCGAGTGACATGTTACTTTCATTCTCTCCTTCAGGATATTCAAATTAGAGGAGTCAACCGTGATGAAAAGAGCATACAGATGGCTAAACAGTATCCAAACTCCAGGCATTTCTTGACGTATAGGCATTCGCTAAGGGTAAGTGAGTTCATAATTGTTTTGCCATGTATTAGTGGTGGCCTTTTTGCTACGTGTAACCTGGTTTATGAGTTTTCGTGTTTCTTCGAGGTTCTGTGAGGAAACTAATTAGTTCCTGTTGATTCTTTAATCCTATATGAAGGGCGCTTAAATTGATCTCTAGCTATAAAATGTGCACTGCTAGTGCCTAGGTGGATAATATTTGCAAAAAGAGTTTGTCTTGACAGCAGTTCTACTTCCCGGCTTGGAATGTGGGGGTTTATGTGCTCCTGGAACCAAGGAGCAGTTGCACTATCAAGTGGGCATTACGCCTTTCCCCAAATTGACCAAAGCTATCAAGAGTGACTATGGTCTAACCTAAATATTCCATGTGCGTCTTGGTTGTAAATGTCATCCTCACATTTTGGATCAAAAGTAGTTGTAGGCCAGAATTTTCCTCGTATACTCTCAAAACAACCTTTATGAATTATTTTCAAGTTTGATATTAGTGCACGCACTTAAAGTATGTGTATGATACTTTTTCATAGAATGTAATTTTGTTTTTATCACGTGTTCTCTTGGATTTTCAGAGCTATGCATCAATTCTATACCTAAGAATTCCTCCTGCATTTCGAATTATTCTGCGCGGTAAAGATGTTGAGCACCATAACATAGTAAATGATATGATGATGACCCAAGAGATCACATATCGCCCGATGCCTGGTGCGGATGGAGTACCCAAGGATTCCAATGTAATGTCTTTGAATGCAAATTCTATTTGGATTTTTCTTCAGTCCTCAATCTTGTTCTCATTCATTGTCATTTTGGTGCTTGTAGATGGTGGCTACTGTGAAAATTGGGTTTGTAAAGGATGCAAAAGCTCATATTGATGTTCAAGGGTTTAATGTCTATCACAAAAATCGACTTATTAAGGTTTATCCTCTTTTCGGAAGTGCAAATGTTTTTAGTGAACTGTGATGATTGTTGTAGTCGTTGATGATGTCTTTTTGACTCTGTGATAGAATGCTTTCTCCAGTACCTTTGTCTATGTGGGGATCTGCAGTATCAGATCCATTTTTGATGAGATATGTAACTTGATATTTTACCTTATCCTGCAATGAAATAGTTTTTTGTTTCCAAAACCTGCAATCTGCTAATCCTCAAAGCACAATTTCTCATTCTTATAGTCCAACTTTATTATAAATGGTATGATTGATTTTATGTAGTCTTTCCCTATTGACAATAAGAGATGCTTAGTTTGGAGCCATTGCACGGCAGAACATTCTGCATTTTGTGATTTAGTGATCTGTACTAAAGTTTCCTTATTTTGGTTAGCCATTTTGGAGGCTTTGGCATGCTCCTGGAAGTGACGGTCGTGGCGTTATAGGTCTGCTATTTTATCTCAAGATTCTTTCTTTTGTAGGTTTGCCTGTTTAAAGTGCTTATTGTTTTGTAAATTTGATGGCAGGTGTCTTAGAAGCCAATTTTGTTGAACCAGCTCATGACAAGCAAGGGTTTGAGCGTACAACAGTTCTTTCAAGACTTGAATCTCGATTAGTGCAGATGCAAAAAACTTACTGGTGTGTTCTGTTTGTCTCTGTGTTATCCTTTTCCAGAGTTTCATATACTTAGTATACTCCTTATTCCTTTCCAGGTCAACTTTGTGTCACAAAATTGGCTATGCTCCTAGGCGGAATAAGAAAGCTTTTGAAGGAGGTATGCTTGATGTATTTCTTTCCTATCTTGATTTTCCTTTTTCTTCTTTGCCAATACTTGAGACAACCTTTAATAAGGTTGGCGCGTTGCCTGGGGACTTCTGTTCATGTTTTATCATAGTAATCTCTATCTCAAAGAAGATACTGCTTCAGTTAACTAGGTTTGATGCTTTTTCTGGAGATTTTTGTTTACTTTACTTTTAATATCTCGGTTTGAGAATATGATGTTGCTTTCTGGTTATATCTAGTTTCTGATTATAACAGACAATAAGTACATAATTATTTTTTTAAACAGAGAGTTCTCCTGGTTATCAGTCTTCAGCATCTCAATCGAAACATAGAAGTTCAGGAAAGTCATCTGAGAAGAGTAATGGCTTTGGACATCTAAATGGCAAACATGATAGCAAAGCCAGAAGATCTGGAAATAAACCAAGTTCTTTTGAGCCATCCTCAACTTCTGCTGAAGATGACAGCGATGAAAATGACCTTCCAAATCAATCAGGTGGACATCAGAAGTATAATAATGGAAAAAATGGTTCTCAGGTGATGCATTCACCGCCAGGCTTTGGACAAAGAGTTGCTGAGAAAGTATTCTCACCTGGTGGAAGCTTCAAGCGAGTTACTAGAAATTCAAGAAAGGTTACATCTGATCTATGTACCCTTTTAAGCTCCAAACATTGTTCCGGTTGTCTTAGTTTCTGGCACTGCTTAAGCTCTCTTTGATGTTAAATTACTGCAGATATAGCCAGTGTGCTCTTTAAAACGTTCTCTGTTACATTTCCGTATGTCTTGATGAAAGTTTTGAAGCTACTCGGGAGATTCTAATAGTCGCTACAATAGACTGTATATGTTTAGTAAATTTTTTGGGCACGGAGATGGGGTTGGTTTGGTCCAAATTTTTGAGCACCTAATTTCATTCGTCAACTTTTGAAGGTTTTCATTGGGGAAAATTACTCTTCTTAGAATTCATTGTCCATAGTGGGATTGATAAATTTGGTTATTTGGTCCTATAGGGAGACGCTGATAAGAATGACGACGTGCTGCCAGATACTCTCACGGAGTCTCTAGAGCAGTTAAAAGAAGAGAATCGTGAGCTTAAAGAAAGGTGCTGGTCCTGCAAGCTTTACATAATTATTAAACCATTTTGTAGTATTTTAGGCTCAAATTCACTGTCAAAATGTTTATTTATTCAACAGGTTGCGAAGGAAAGAGGAAGAGATTTTAGGTGATCTGTTGCGTGATTTGCAGCATGAAAGAGAGAGATCCAAATCACTTGAAGCTGAGGTTAGATGAGATTTTCATGTTTATCACCTTACCAAAATAGCTGCATTTCTCTGCATGAAAGCTGCAGTGTTTTGCATGCTGGAGTAGCTAGTTATTTATAGTAGGTCGTTGATGTGAGAAAAACTGGGATTCAATTTTTTTCCTTACCGAGGTGACGTTGGGATAGCATTTTGTTTATGCTCCTTTGTCGTTGTACTGAGAACTGGAAATATGACCTCAAGGTCCTTGGACCTTTCCTTGGTTCCTGCTAGTGAATCTATGTATGTTCAATTTGCTTTACTAATAGTAAGGGTGAAACTCTATTAGACTAGATTTTGATGGATTCTTTAATGAAACTGAAATACTTCTGCTCCATGTTCAGCTGCAGGAGGCAAAAACAAAAGTAGAGGAACTTAACAAGGAACAAGAAAGTTTGATAGACATATTCACGGAGGAGAGACAACGCCGCGACCTAGAGGAGGAGAACTTGAGAAAGAAGTTGAAGGTGAAATTCTTCACTCAACTTTTTGCATCTTTGCTTTAGAAAAGTGAATAGTCAAACAATCTTCTTGTTTTGCTTTCAGGATGCATCAAATACTATGCAGGAGCTTCTTGGGAAGGTGCGGGTTCTGGAGAAGACAAAGTCTGCCAATGGTAGGTAGATTAAATCTAGGAAACGGATGGACCCTGTCTTAGTTGCCGCATGCTGTATATATAATGGGTGAGCCTTGGCACCAAAAGTCGTAGAAACATCACCTTGGTGCAAATGCCTTAGCCTAATTGCGCTTCCACGCTCTTAAGCTACTGGTACTGCTCACTTTCCTCCATGTTTTTGTTGTCTTATCTAGTATGATGGTTCACTCTTCAGAGTGAACCGGGATTCTCAACTACCGTTAGAATCTGAACCCTCTCATCTTCTTAGCTTCAGCGAGTTCTAGAATTAGCATTTTGTGTTCCCTTACAAGGTTAGGAGGAATATCAATGCCAAATATTGTCGCAGGATGATGTGCAGTTGGAGTGTAAATATTCTCGAATTTGCCTTCCCTAACTCTCTGAGAAGAAAGGGGATCCTGCTCAAAGAAAGCCTCTAACAAGAGGATGCGTTAGCGTAGTTTGTGTAGTTTTAGGACGAAGTGTTTTCAAGTTCTAGGGATACTTATTTCTTTCTCCTATTCAAAAGATTCTAAGTTTTCTTTGTGACATAAATGTACGTTCTTTTTCTGAGTTGTAGGGTTTATTAAGTTGTGGCTCGGTGCTGCATGCCACATTTGTGCATGATCAATTTGGTAATGTTCCTTAGCTGGTAAGGGTTGGTACTTTTAAAAAAACAAATATTTAGATACGAAACAAACAAAATGGCACTTGCAATACGTTTAACTAAAGGGGGCTTAAATTATGGAATGAGGGGAGTATAATTAATCAGAGCTATACGTTTAACTAAAGGTCTGTTCATTAATTTGCTCAGACTCCAAATACTCATTACATGTAATCTTTTCTTGTAGTCTAATTTGAAGGTTTTAGTGGGAACTGGTTGCCGGCTGGCTGGATCAAATTTGATCCCATTAATCCAAATTTGAATAACTAAGGGTGCAATAGATGAGATGCTTTCTTTATTTTTCGCTTTAGAAAAAGTACTACTCCTATCGTGCTGGTTTATCGTTGTTGCAAAGATTACTTTTCTTTGACGATTTGCAAGTTTTAGACATGCTGGTTTGCTATCGTTATTACTTTCTCGTATCTAACTAACCAGTCTGCGTACAATACTTGTTGCGCCAACCAGCAGACGGATATTATTAGAATAAGAGTACGTACTCATCCAATAATTTTTCATACAAGAAAGTGAGCCAATTTAAATAGTTATCCCAAATTTTCTACAAGAAAGTAAAATAAAAGCATGAAGAAATTATAATTGAGAACTTAAAAGTTTTTACCGATAAAAGTGCGTCTGCCCCAAATCCAGAATTTAACGTTGGAATTGTCAAGATGAACAACAATGGATAAGTGGCACCGTCAGTAATGCATGTAAGCTTTTTAAAAATGAATCGCACGTCAAAATCCAAAACAAGTGTTCATTGATTTCATCGGAAGTGCAATTGTCAAGCCAAAAGAAGGAGAACATTCATGTTGCGCATGTTT
This sequence comes from Nicotiana paniculata, assembly GCA_005239505.1. Taxonomy (NCBI): domain Eukaryota; kingdom Viridiplantae; phylum Streptophyta; class Magnoliopsida; order Solanales; family Solanaceae; genus Nicotiana; species Nicotiana paniculata. Next base: position 13,422 of record ML326082.1, on the reverse strand, counting down.
ACTGTTCAAGCACTCAAAAGAGTTGTATACTTTACATTCAAAACCCAGAAATTATATTTTCCTCAGTAGGTCACTCTGATATGAACAAAATGTCAGAGCAGATATCCTATGGAGTGAGAGAAAGACAATTGTTCTTCCATATCATCAGTCAGCATTTAGCATTCAGCATGGCAACGTCCTTCAAAAGCAATTGTCTAAAGCCCAAAAAAAAAGAAGAATAGGAATCCACCGTAAAGGCCAACGGCTCTGTTAAATCATGCGTTTTTGCTTTTAACAAGTGTTAGTGTATGTTATTAGACCCAGGAAGAAAGTATCATCATCATCAGCAGCATATGACGGAGGAAACTGAAAGTGGGTAACGAAAAGTGTTGGCATATTGGAAGGAAATAGTATGTCCATTGATAAGGGGCTTCCCATCATTGACGAGACAATCGTCAAAGTGTAGGCGCTTGAATATGCGAGGGTTAATAAGGCGAGCAGAGCTGAACCAGCCACATTTGAGATGTATGCCTCTGATATCACACCCAGAGACACACACATTCATAATCTCCACCGTATATGTTGGTATTCCACTGGGTAGAGGTGCTGTGGGTCCCTGATTTATCACTATATCTGTTTTTGAACACTTGTCACCCCATATTCTGTTAGTTTCCACTTGGTTACCTGCAACAAAAGGCAATCCCCGATACAGACAAGTCAGCAAAATAAACCAGCACCAGCAGACCTATCCTTTGTCCTTTTCCAACTCGTTGCTTTATTGTTTCCTTTTTTCCTATCAATGCCGGGTCGGGTTTCACTTTGGGATTTTTTTGAATTAAGGTGCTGTGATTGTCAATCGGTGTAATAAATGATATTTTTAATGAGTTTAACTTACATATATGATTTTACATAATCCAAAATATATTTACATAATAAATGAGACTTTTAATAGTGTAAAAGTTCACTTTACCTCTCCACTCTACTAAATGTAGATACTCACTTTTACTTGTCTAATTTAGAAAATCAAAGAACAATTTAGCATTGTATATCTATTTTACCCTTATTATTAATTATGACTTAAATTCCGGTTCATTTTTATAGTAAAATTACTATATTACTTGTGTGTCAAGTCAACATTGGACGGAGAAAATATTAGTTAAAACTCATTTATAATGCAGGAGCCCTATTGGGGCCTAAACCATAAATTGTCAACTTTAAGATATCAATGGGGCATAGGGCATTTTTCAAGACAAATTAAGCTTTTTTGTGATTTTGATTGAAATCGAACAGGCGGAGAAAATGACAGAACAATCAAAAAGGCTGAATATAGGGAATTGAGGCATTTGAATTAAGTTCTCTTCAAGTATCTTAAATGGCAGGACAGCTATGTGCACGTGAACCACAGAGCAAAATACACCATTATGAGCAAATTTGTAGAGCAGTGATAGAAGGAAAGAGCAGCCAAATATTCTTTTAATACCATACAGATTGGAAACACTAGCTTAACATTTTTTTTTATTTTTTTCTATATGGATAAAATAAATGCTGTTTCAACTTTCGAAAGTCAAAAGAATCGTTTGGAAAGTGAAATTACATATCTGGCACGAGACATGGACTTTTAACCAGCAGAAAATTAGAAAGATACAGAACTAGTAGTAGTTTCCTAAATTATGATAAATTGCATGCAAATTTTAACATGTAACTACAGCAGAAACTAAAGCAAACAAGTAAGTATGCTTTCATATACTTTTGTCCTCTTCTCCTTTTTGCCCTTACAATTACTAGTAGTTTAAACCTTTTCTTTAACTTTTGGGCGACTATGAGAAATATTTCTATTTTTTGGGGTATAAGACCAATAAAGACATGAGAAAACAAAAACTGACGTGCGCCACCTACACAGCAAAAATTGTACAGTAAACCTGGGCAAACAGGAGGCAGCTGCCTGCTGGCTGGGCTGTCTAGGGTCGTACCTTAAAGCAAGAAAAAAAAATGGCAGATTTTGTAGACCTAAAATGCATTTTTATTTGTGAGTTATACTACTAGCAATATTTTGGACTAACCTTGTTTAAGAAGCTTGCGATGAGGACCAAGATTTTTGCTCCCAGTGACAGCTGAATTTGCTTCCGCCATGAAATTAAGACCAATTGGTTTGCCTGCAATCAGAAACGTAAGATGAACAGTAAAGAAAAATCAATGACGATAAATAACATAGCCGTAGCCGTCTACAAAACTTAATGTGCATAATTTTACAGTTGAAATGGAGAGATGAAAAGGACGACAAAGTTATTGAATAATGGGGGAAGAGCCTCGTGTGCTATAAACAACAGAAAAGCAAACCTAACAAATAATTAAGTGCAATTTCATTCATTGAAACCGACACCCATACATACACACAACTCTCTCTCTCTCTCTCTCTCTCTCTCTCTCCACAACGGTGTGCATGTGGTTTTTCATATAAGTAACTAATATTTCTCTTCGTAAATTCAATGAATACACACCTGTAAAAAACTCCGGTCCAATGATTAAGAGAAGGAAGAAGAACGCGAACACAGCGGAGGTCAAACCGATTCTGATTCGCCGTTCCAATGATTGATGAGAGCTCATGATCGTGGAATCGAATCAACAAATATATTTAATATAATCCCTCCCGAACTCAGGCAAAATTAACAGTACTGTTGTATGCTATGCTTCCACGAAATGGAGGAAGTTCCGAGCCGAGTTACTGAGTCGAATCGGCGGTCTAGCTGAGAACGGAACTTTACACGAAGATTCAAAGTTGAACTGTTGAATCAGCTGAAAATATGTCTTTGACTGAATCACACAGAGAAAAAAAAAAGAGTGATATGAGAGATGCGCTGAAATGACTTGATAAACTCTGGTACATAAAAAAGTACGAGTTGACATAAAGCAAATATATAAACATATTTTCGAGAAGTGAGAATATACATGAAAAGTGCTATAAAGCCATACATCAAATCAGTAGAAGCGCCGAACAACAGTAAGAAGAAGAAGACTTGGGAAAAGAGAGACAAACAAGGCCGATAAGCATTTGACTAATAGAAGATGAAAAAAGGCAGACTCACGAGCGTACTTTTAATATTGCAGAAAGCGTAGCCTAAAATGGCGAAATCGACGGCGATGTGCTTTCCGCTCCCAAAAGGCGAAATTAGAAAAGCTCAGGTCAGAGTCATAATGTCTCGAACTCCTCTCCAACTCATCAGTAAAGGAAATTTTCCCGACACTTTGCTATTTTTTCTCCGGGAATCAAACAACTTGCTATTTTCAATATTTTTTCGAAAAAAAACACGTAGGGATTCAATAAATACATTGATGGGAAGGCAGAAACAAGCAAAATAGCAAAAAAGTTAAGAGCATTCAGATTTTTTTTTTTTAAAAAAACGAAAAGGAAAAAGTGGAATGAACAAAGACAAAATGTGCAGAGTTGCAAAAGCACTGAAGCAGTGAAAGCAAATAAGCTTTTTCTGAAACTCAAGGAGACAAATAACACAGCGAGAAAGAAAAAACGCCAGAAGTACCAAACAGTGAAAGCAAAAAAAATATACATATATATATTTATGTGTATTGTTGCAATGAATACATTAATGAATGTCATGTGTGCTCGAGATTTCTCACCCTCTTTTCCTTGATCACACGTACGGTACTTTGAGAGAGCTCGCTCCAGCACACTGCACAGTACTGTAAACTGCAGACAGAGAGACAGTGGAAAGAGGAGCCCTAGAGAGAGAGAGAGGAAAGAGAATTTACGAGTGAAAGAATTGAGAATGAATAAAGGAATCTGGGGTTTTCGATTGTATTGTCGCAAGCGGAATGTTTCTGGATAGAGAAAGAAGATAAATCGGCATTAAATGCCATTGCAGCTCCATGTTTAACTCCGGTTAAATGAAGTTCCCACGCGCAGTTCAGCCCTGGTTAGGAATTAGGACTGACCTCTACCCAATTTCCCCCCCTCCAATTACAAAGATTAAAGACTACTTACTAGTAATAGTTGTATACTGGGTCGTTTGTACGAGACATAAGAAGGTATATTATTTGTATAAAAATTTAATATTATTTTAATATTTTATTTGGTTAGCAAATTTGGTATAAGTTATTTCGAGATTAAAATTAGTATCGGGATAACTTATATCTTGTAAAGAGTGAGATAGTTAGTGTCGAGATAACTTATAACTTCTTCTTATAAATTATGCAATTGTCATTTTAATACAACATACCAAACAATGAATAAAAAACTATCAGGATTACTAATCTCAACATAACTTATCCCAGCATAACGTATCCCTGCATAAGACGTATCCAAACCAAACTACCCTTATATATTTTTTTAGTTACTAGTAATAGTTGTATACTGGGTCGTTTGTACGAGACATAAGAAGGTATATTATTTGTATAAAAATTTAATATTATTTTAATATTTTATTTGGTTAGCAAATTTGGTATAAGTTATTTCGAGATTAAAATTAGTATCGGAATAACTTATATCTTGTAAAGAGTGAGATAGTTAGTGTCGAGATAACTTATAACTTCTTCTTATAAATTATGCAATTGTCATTTTAATACAACATACCAAACAGTGAATAAAAAACTATCAGGATTACTAATCTCAACATAACTTATCCCAGCATAACGTATCCTGCATAAGACGTATCCAAACCAAACTACCCTTATATATTTTTTTAGTTATATTTTCTGTATGAATTTTAGTTATACAAACTGATAACGCCGCAAATTTTATACTAGTGAGAAGTTATATAAAAGGGGTAAGCACTCCCAATAAGAAGTTTTATATCTCACATCTGAAGCCTTTAATTAATGGTACGAGCTATCAAAAATCTCATTCATCCTAATAAATTAATTTTTGGACATGAATTTGGTTGAAACTTATAAAATGAGTTTTTTAAATTATGTTGAAAAATATTTTTTTTAAATTGAAGTTGTGTCTCGATATGCATCTTATTTGAAAAAGTTGAAGTTTCTGAGTGGAAGAAAAAATCTAACCCAAACTATCCTAAACCAGTTTTTGAAAACTTGAAAAAAAAAATTAAAAATTGATCATATTCCATGAACAGACAATAATGTCAAAAAAAAAATTCTAAAACAGACCGCCGGAATCTATGGCCAAACGGTCCTAATAGTATCGCATTCGTCTTTTTAATTAACAAAGTAAAGGCAAATATCCTTGGACTAATAACATTAAACCATGGCCTCGTTTACATATAAAAAGATACTTGTGATCAAAATGTAATAACTGGAACTGTACACTTTGTCCATAATTTTCATAGCGGTTGCAATATGGTACTTTATTGTTGGAGTGGTAAATTTAAACAAGCTACTAGAGCTTAAGGAACCAGGTGTTATCAACTTGCAGTAAAATAAAATAATAATAATTTCTAAAAATATACAGAAACAGTAAGAAATCTTACTAGCGCGAGTTGTAGCGTGGGATTAACGCGGCCGCGCTAATGGAATATACCAGAGACAGTGAGAAACCTGACTAGCGCGAGTTCTAGTGCGGGCGCGCTAGTCCTGTCATCCTTAGTTGTTTTTTCTATGAAAAATAATATAAGAATAAATCGAGCCCACTGAATATACAGTGTGTCCTTAAGGAAATTATTCCCCTCAAGTACCCGAGGTGATGGAATATATCCTCCCAGGATAGAACGATTTAACTCACCGGAGTGTTGGTACCAAAAACGCCGGTGATCAACGAACCACTCGAAGGCTGTAAAACACACTGGAGTATTTTGTGCAGAAGAAGAAGAAGATCAGAAAATTTAGTAAGTAAAAATTCTGAGATTCAAGGTATATTTATAGTCAATTTTCGTACTGTTTCTGAAAAGGTATAGCAACCTTTCAGAACAGCCATAGCTGTTGGAACAGGTGTGAATCCTTTCAGAACATCCATGGTTGTTTTGCACAGGTATGAACATTGCGGGAAATCTAAAGACGGATTTAAAATAATCCGGGAAAGAAACCGGGTCGGGTCGGACCGGACCGGATCGCGAGTCATTTCGGATTCGAAAATAATTAAATTAATTAATTAAATAATTTGAAAAGAATTTTGTCCAAAAAGATTAATCAATCAATCGATCTTTGACCAAATCCGAATCCGAAGCCGAAGCCGAGCCGAGCCGAGCGACAACGACGACGACACGAAACTTGCCTTCTTCTCAACTCTTTAAGAGCTAGAAGAAGAGCTTCTCTATATATACACATATATTTTCTTTCCTTCTTCCAATGAGGGACAAAGTGCACTAATTCAAAATTTCACTTTCCTCCATTTCTTTTTCCACCATTTTCCATTCACTCTCTTTAAGCTACACCAAGCTTAAATTAAGCTACACTAAGCTTAAAGACCAACAATCCCTCACATGAATGGGGAATGACTATAAAATAAAGGAATGCACGGACGTGTGTATGTTTTACATGCAAGAATTAATTGCATCTGGATAAGTAGGTTTCCCTTTGAACTTTCAGTAGTGAACTTATATCGGATATACTCGGTTAATCGGTAGATTTCATATCTTTGAACCGTCGAGCTTTGTTGAATACCTAGACAACATAAGTCACACAATCAATCCTTAATCATCTATGGTTATCACGGTTGTGTTCGTTTCAGCCATGAACACCGCCTGGTTTCATGAGTGCTTAGAGAATGGGCCTTTACTTTCATTCCTCTTGAAGCGACTTACACTTCACACTCACATAGGTGATTCCTAAACGTGTTATCCTAAAGACACACTATCTGGTCATATCCTGCCAGACTTAGCAAATCATCAAAAACCTTTAAGCTTTATTGACTCATCAAAAAGCCTTAATGCTTAACCTTTATTTCTGAACATTGACTTCATCACGAGAATGGGTTGAGTTATTTGACAATGTTGAACCTTCATTCATAACTTTGTTTGATCTCTTTGAACCTAGCTCTTGGGATCTCCAGTCTAGGTAGAGTTACCGCCATGATGACTTGTCCTAGGCCTTAACCCCATTCCCTTTGATGATCTTTCAACTGCCTCTCTAGATAGGCCTTTTGTAAGTGGATCCGATACGTTATCTCTTGACTTTACGTAGTCAATTGTGATAACACCACTAGAGAGTAGTTGTCTAACGATATTAGGTCTCCGTCGTATATGACGAGATTTTTCGTTATACATAACGCTCCCTTCCTTGCCTATTACCGCTTGACTATCACAATGTATACAGATAGGTGCCAAAGGTTTGGGCCAAAATGGAATATCTTCCAAGAAATTTCGGATACATTCAGCTTCTTCACCGGCCTTATCTAAAGCTATGAATTCAGATTCCATTATAGAACCGGCGATGCATGTTTGTTTGGATGATTTCCAATACACTGATCCACCCCCAATTGTGAAAACATATCCACTCGTGGATTTAACTTCAGATGATCCGGTGATCCAATTTGCATCACTATATCCTTCGATCACTGAGGGATATTTGTTATAACGCAAAGCATAGTTTTGGGTATGTTTCAGATACCCCAAAACTCATTTCATTGCCATCCAATGTATGTGATTGGTATTACTTGTAAATCGACTTAGTTTGCTAATAACATATGCTATATCTGGTCTTGCCTTATATTTGTCAATAGTGCCATCAGCTTTCATTTTTCGTTTAGAGATCCATTTCGAACCTAAAGGCTTATTTCCAGGAGGCAGATCAACCAATTCCCATGTATGGTTATCCAAAATTGATTGAATTTCACTATTGACTGCCTCTTTCCAAAATGCTGACTCAGAAGACGACATAACTGCTTTAAAAGTTTGAGGATCATCTTCAAGCAAGAATGTCACAAAATCTGGTCCAAAGGAAGTAGATGTTCTTTGACGTTTGCTACGCCTTGGATCTTCTACACTTGGAGTATTTTCATTTGGTTCTTCCCGAGGTTGTTTAAGTCTTTCACTTAATGACTCGCATTCAGTTTTATACGGATAAATGCTTTTAAAGAATTCAGCATTATCTGATTCCATTACCGTATTAACATGAATCTCAGGATTATCAGATTTATGGACCAAAAATTGACATGCTTTTGCTGTTTGTAGCATATCCAATGAAAACGCAATCTACCGTTTTTGGTCCGATTTTAACCCTTTTAGGTAAAGGAACTTGTACCTTTGCTAGACACCCCCACACTTTGAAATATTTCAAGTTGGGTTTTCTACCTTTCCATTTTTCATATGGAATAGATTGCGTTTTGCTGTGGGGTACTCTGTTGAGTATTCGGTTAGCTGTAAGGATAGCTTCCCCCCACAAACTCTGCGGTAATCCGGAACTTATTAATAAAGAATTCATCATTTCCTTTAATGTCCGATTTTTCCTTTCCGCAATTCCGTTGGATTGAGGTGTGTAAGGTGCAGTAGTTTGATGGATAATTCCATATTCCGAACATATTTCTGCAAACGGAGATTCATATTCTCCACCTCTATCACTTCTAATCATTTTGATCTTTTTATTCAATTGATTCTCTACTTCATTCTTGTATTGCTTAAATGCTTCAATTGCTTCATCCTTACTATTAAGCAAATAAACATAACAATATCGAGTGCAATCGTCAATAAAAGTAATAAAATACTTTTTCCCACCTCTAGATGGTGTCGACTTCATATCACAAATGTCAGTATGACTTAATTCTAAAGGATTTGAATTTCTTTCAGCAGACTTATAAGGATGTTTTATAAACTTAGATTCAACATATATTTGACATTTCGATTTACTACACTCGAATTTAGGCAATACTTCTAAATTAATTAACTTCCGCAAGGTTTTATAATTGACATGTCCTAAACGACTATGCCATATATCATTTGACTCCAACAAATAAGAAGAAGCTGAAATTTTATTCATAGTATCAACAACCATTACATTGAGTTTGAAAAGGCCCTCCGTGAGGTAGCCTTTTCCAACGTACATTTCATTCTTGCTTACAACAACTTTATCAGAAACAAATACACATTTGAATCCATTCTTCACTAGTAAAGAAGTAGAAACTAAATTCTTCCTAATAGTAGGAACATGAAGAACGTTGTTGAGCGTTAACACCTTGCCGGAAGTCATCTTTAGAAAAATCTTCCCATAATCTTCAATCTTGGCTGTTGAATTATTTCCCATGGAAATATCTTCTTCGGGACCAGCAGTAGAGTAAGTAGCAAATGATTCTTTGACAGCACAAGCATGTCGAGTGGATCCGGAGTCAATCCACCACTCATTCGGATTCTCAACTAAGTTGCATTTCGAAAGCATTGTACAAAGATCATCAATGTCATCATTCTTCTATACTATGTTGGCCTGTCCCTTCTTCTTATCCTTTTATGGGAAGCGATAATCAGGGGCTTTGTGACCAACTATTCCACAATTGTGGCAGTTGCCCTTGAATTTCTTTTTGTTCTGCTCCTTAGTCTGTCCAGAAGATCTCTTCCTCTTCGTACTTTTTGGAGCAGTTTCTTCAACGATATTAGCTCCTATGATCGTTGAATTTCCACGAGACTTCTTCTCGGCTGTTTTGTTGTCTTCCTCAATCTTGAGACGAATCACAATATCTTTCAACTTCATTTCTTTGCGGTTGTGCTTGAGATAGTTCTTGAAATCTCTCCACGAAGGAGGCAATTTTTCAATCATTGCAGCCACTTGAAATGCTTCATTCACGACCATACCTTCAGCAATGAGGTCATGGAAAATAAGTTGAAGTTTCAGAACTTGGGTTCCCACAGTTTTGTTGTCTATCATTTTATAGTCTAAAAACTTGGTAACCACGAACTTCTTCAAGCATGCATCTTCTGTCTTGTACTTCTTCTCAAGTGCGTCCCTTATTTTTTTCGAAGTATTTATCGCACTGTACACATTGTACAAGTCATCTTCTAAAGCACTTAAAATATAGCTCTTGCAAAGAAAATCTGCCTGCTTCCATGCCTCAATAATCATGAACTTTTCATTATCCGGCATGTCCGCAGCAGGTATTGGAGGCTCTTCACTGGTGAATTTCTGCATACCAAGTGTGGTAAGCCAGAAGAATACCCTTTGCTGCCATCCTTTGAAGTTGGCTCCAGAAAATTTCTCCGGTTTTTCTGCCAGTGAAATGGCCGTCCGGCTCGACGAGGCTATCGTCGTTGCCGCAACAGTAGCAGAAGAATTTCCGTTGTCAATTGCCATTTCTCACTGTCAACAACAGAAGAGTTCAATCAATGGCAAAAACCAGAACAATAAACAATATTGTATTCAATAATAAACAGTATGTATAATAAATAAAACCGAAGTTTTTATATACTGTTTCACAGAAAATAATGAAGTTTTTATGTTCTTCAAATCGTTTCCTGAATTTGAAAACTCTGATGAAGTTTTTATGTTCTTCAAATCATTTGCTGAATTTCAAAACTCTGATGAAGTTTTTATATCTTCAAATCAGAATAATAAAATTCAGAAAGAGTAGAAAACACAGGTTTTAATCTCCACAAACAGAATACAGAAAATAAAAATATAATTTCCTTAAGATTGTTATCAACATGTATTGCTGTAAAATAAAATAATAATAATTTCTGAAAAAATACAGAAACAGTAAGAAACCTCACTAGAGCGAGCTGTAGCGCGGGATTAGCGCGGCCGCGCTAGTGGAATATACCAGGGACAATGAAAAATCTGACTAGCGCGAGTTCTAGTACGGGATTAGCGCGGGCGCACTAGTCCTGTCGTCCTTAGTTGTTTTTTCTATGAAAAATAATATAAGAACAAATCGAGCCCACTGAATACACAGTGTGTCCTTAAGGAAATTACTCCTTAAGTACACGAGGTGATGAAATATATCCTCCCAGGATAGAACGATTTAACTCACCGGAGTGTTGGTACCAAAAGCGCCGGTGATCAACGAACCACTCGAAGGCTGTAAAACACACTGGAGTATTTTGTGCAGAAGAAGAAGATCAGAAAATTTAGTAAGTAAAAATTCTGGGATTCAATGTATATTTATAGCCAATTTTCGTATTGTTTCTGAAAAGGTATAGCAACCTTTCAGAACAGCCATAACTGTTGGAACATGTGTGAATCCTTTCAGAATATCCATGGTTGTTTTGAACAGGTATGAACATTGCGGGAAATCTAAAGACGGATTTAAAATAATCCGGGAAAGAAACCGGGTCGCGGGTCATTTCAGATTTGAAAATAATCAAATTAATTAATTAAATAATTTGAAAAGAATTTTGTTCAAAAAGATTAATTGAAGCCGAAGCCGAGCCGAGCGAGCGAGCGACGACGACGACGACGACGACGTGAGGCTTGCCTTCTTCTCAACTCTTTAAGAGCTAGAAGAAGAGCTTCTCTATATATACACATAGATTTTCTTTCTTTCTTCTAATGAGGGACAAAGTGCACTAATTCAAAATTTCACTTTCTTCTATTTTTTTTCCCACCATTTTTCATTCACTCTCTTTAAGCTACACCAAGCTTAAAATTAAGCTAAACTAAGCTTAAATTAAGCTAAACTAAGCTTAAAGACTAACATCAGGCAACGTGTTTGATGAGAATGGAGCGGTGCGAGTTTCAAGAGATGTGGGACGGGTTGAAATATTTTTCATAAAAATTTATGCATAGTGGGGCGAATTGCGGGTCTATGCTGGTTCACGTGGGTATAAAGATTTTTCTTCTTGTTGTGAGTTCCCTCTGATCCACGTATGACCTATTAAATTTGTTTCTCAGCAACTTTGTTACAGAAGGCCTCAAATGCCTCTTACAGAGCCTATAGAAGTTCAAAATTTGGACATCAGAAATCAGAAAGCATATCCCAAATTATTCAAGGTAAAGTAAAAAGCATAACTCCACAACAACAATAGTTGGATATACCTTGTGAAAGAGAGAGTAATTTGCAAAACAGTTGGTCACATATGCCATATACTTGTCATGCAGCTCAATAACCTTCCTAACAAAGAGCACAGGAAAGGGAGGGGTACACACGGTTGAATGGTCCATCTGAGATGGTCCATCTCTGTACTATTACATAAAATTCAAATTAAGTAAAATTTCGGAGAAAAAACAAAAAGAACTTTCCATTTTTTGGTTGATTAAATTCAAAATTGCTGCCAAAATATAAAAAGGAAATAAGTAAGAATAAAAAACACTTATGCGGTGCGGAGCGAAGCAGATGAACGCCGGTCTATGTGAGAACGTGTGGAAACGGATGAAAATACCATGCGAGACGGGGTTGAGATCTCCAAGGGTTCATGAGGGTTTGCCCCGCAATCCACTTCTTGCCATCCCTAGATGAGATTCACATTTGGATACATTGAATAGCGGTGCTAAGTTTTAATTAAAAGAAGAAAAATTAAAAGAGCTAGTGAAAAAAAAAGGGATAACGAGACAAGTTTTGAACTGTTTAATGGAGAAGGTAATTGGCTGTTAGTTTTGGGGGCTACTATACATTTTTGCTTTTACACAACTCATAAATGTGTTTATTTTAGCTAGTGGTAGTGGAATCCCAAAGGTTTTCATTTGCTCTTTCGTATTGGAAAAATAGAGTTCAAGTTATATATATATATCGTTTGTGTAATAATTTTGTACGCTATTAAATAATTATAAGTTTTAAGAAAAAAAAGGAAATTTAGATTTATAATTTTAAAAATAACGCAGGTTACTCTTACTACAACATATAAAGGTTACACTAACAGTATATATATACTTAAATTCCGAAAAATAAGATTCATGAGGTTTGAAGTTATATATATAGTCAGATCTATTTAAATGAGAAACCTGAGTGCATGTATAGCTGTTCCAGTTATGAACTACCGACCAGATGTGTAACCTATTTGTTGACATTTGGCCCTATTAATCTACTATTACATGTTTCTAATTTAATATATCTAATTAATTAAAGCAGATGTTTTTGTAACACTGAATAATTCTGAGGGTCAAAATATTTGAAATTTCTGAATATCTTTATAAAGGATGACAATATTAGTGGATTATTATACGCAGTGGAAGCAATCCCAATATCAAAATCACATGTAATCTAGACAACTACCATAAACGGAGTTTCACGGGTTATCTCTTGAAGCGTGAATATATCTGTTTTTCGTGTGAGTCTTCAATTCCATAACTTCTCAATGGAATCTCCACCACCCGTGAACGTTCCACGGTCTTCTACTGTGTTACACAAATAATACCCGAAAATAGTAATTTTGTGTGGGCAAAATTCTAGGAAAAATAGCTGAAAAATTTCGGCCTCCTTTTTCTCTCCTTATTCTAGGTGGAAAACCTTATGTATTTATAACACAAGTTTTAAGGGTTAAAACCCTTTTCCAAAACCTGTTGGGTTTTCTTTTCACCAAAAAAAAAGGATTCATTTATTTCCTATTATTTAGGCAGAGTAGGGACCACAAAATTTAATTAACAAGGCTCCAATTATGGAATTAATTTCTAATTTTCGAA
>ML326081.1:0-16794 GCA_005239505.1 Nicotiana paniculata | reverse complement strand
CCTAGTGATAGGTCTCCCTAACATTAAGTTCAAGGAAGAAAAAGTTTGTGAGGCTTGTGCAAGAGGGAAGCAGATAAGATCATCTTTCAAAAGTAAGAAAATGGTAAGTACCACTAGGACGATGGAACTGGTCCATATGGATCTATGTGGTACTATGAGAACATTAAGCAGAGGTGGTAAGAGATATGTAATGGTGCTTGTTGATGACTATTCTAGATTTACATGGACATTGTTTCTAATATCTAAAGATGAAGCATTTGACATGTTTACTTCTTTTGTTAGAAAAATACAGAAACAATTAGGAAATCAACTTGCATCAATAAGGTCTGATCATGGCACTGAATTTGAAAATGCAAAGTTTGCTGAATTTTGTGATGAATATGGCATAGATCATAACTTCTCTGCCCCTAGAACTCCACAACAAAATAGAGTTTTTGAAATAAAGAACATAACCCTTGAAGATATGGGTAGAACCATGCTTCTTTCTAGTAAAGTACCTCATAGCTTCTGGGCAGAACCAATAAACATGCTACATCATAAATAGGTGCATGACTAGACCACTTGTAGAGAAGACTCCCTATGAGTTACTTAAAGGGAGAAAGCCCAATATATCCCATCTTAGGACTTTTAGCTGTAAGTGCTTTGTGCACAACGATTGAAAGGACTCCCTAGGTAAANAGGTAAGTTTGATCCCAGAAGTGATGAGGGAGTATTCTTGGGATATTCTTCACATAGTAAGGCTTATAAAGTGTATAACAAAAGAACTATGTGTGTTGAAGAGAGTGTGCATGTTGTTTTGATGAAACTAACATTCTCTCTGAGAGACAGGAACAAGTAGATGAAGAAATTGGGCTGGTCAGAAACTCAAACCAAACTGGAGTGTCATAGGAGGAAGGAACGGGTGATGGAACAGGTTCATCCATCCCAGGAAACATGCCAGGGGGAACTGATCAACAAACTAATTTCCAAACCTCATTGGAACCTGTTCCTGATCCTGCTCCTCAACAACAAGACACTGTAGGATCTTCAAGTAATACCTAGTTTGTTGTAAAACCACACAGATATCAAAGCTCACACCCCATGGAGAACATTATAACTGATCCAACATCTGGAATCCGAATCAGATCCTCTTTGAAAAATCTGTGTGCGTTTGATGCTTTTCTATCCTTGATTGAACCTAAAAATATTTTTGAAGCTTTGCAGGATGCAGATTGGGTAAATGCAATGCAAGAAGAACTCAAACAATTTGAAAGGAGTCAAGTTTGGCCTCTGGTACCCAGACCCTTTGATAGATCAGTGATTGGCACAAAGTGGGTATTCAGAAACAAGCTTGATGAAGATGGAGCTGTTACAAGAAACAAGGCAAGATTGGTGGTTCAAGGATACAGTCAGGAGGAAGAAATAGACTATGATGAAACCTTTGATCCTGTGGCAAGGTTGGAAGCAATTAGGCTCCTTATAGACTTTGCTGCTTACATGGAATTCAACCTTCACTAGATGGATGTCAAGAGTGCGTTCCTGAATGGCTATCTCAAGGAAGAAGTGTTTGTAAAGCAGCCTCCGGGGTTTGAAAACAAGGAGAATCCTGATCATGTGTACAAGCTTGACAAAGCACTGTATGGACTCAAGCAAGCTCCAAAGGAATGGTATGAACATGAATACAAGAGAGGTAAAATTGATAGCACCTTATTCTTGAAGGAAAAATGTAAAGATCTTTTGGTAGTGCAGATATATGTAGATGACATAATCTTTGGGGCAAATTCTGAAAAGCTAAGTAAAGAATTTGCTAAACTAATGGGGAGTGAATTTGAAATGAGCATGATGGGTGAGCTTAACTTCTTTTTAGGCTTACAAAGTAAACAAAATTCAAAAGGAACTATGATCCATCAGCAAAAATATGTGAAAGAATTGCTTAAAAGATTTAAAATGGAAGACTCAAAGAAAATTGACACTCCTATTGAAACAACCACAAAACTAGATGTAGATGAACCTGGTTCATCTGTCGATCAAAAATTGTATAGAGGAATGATTGGTTCATTGTTGTATCTTACTGCTAGTAGACCTGACATTGTCTTCAGCGTAGGGATTTGCGCAAGATTTCAGGCTAATCCAAAGGAATCACACTTAACTGCAGTGAAGAGAATCTTGAGATACCTTAAAGGCACCACAGACCTCTGTCTTTGGTATCCTAAAGGTAGTAATTTTGATCTTGTGGGATATGTTGATGCTGACTATGCAGGCTTTTTGGTAGATAGAAAGAGCACCTTAGGTATGACACACTTTTTGGGCTCATGTCTTGTGTCTTAGGCCACTAAGAAACAAAATTGAGTAGTTCTATCTACTGCTGAGGCTGAGTACGTGGCTGCAGCCTCATGCTGTGCTCAGTTATTATGGATTAAGCAACAACTGATGGATTTTGGCATAGAGGTTGGATGCACTCCTATCGTCTGTGATAACACTAGTGCTATTAGTATGGCAAACAATCCCGTCCATCATAAAAGAACAAAGCACATAGATGTTAGACACCATTTCCTAAGAGACAACTATGAGAAGGGAATGATCTCTATTGAATTTTGTGCTACTGACAAGTAAATTGCTGACATCTTTATTAAGGCACTAAGTAGAGAGCATTTTGAGAGAAAAAAAGTAGAATTAGGGATGATTAAGATCACCTAATGGAACCAATTAAAAAAAAAAAAAAAAAAACAAACAAAAAAAAAATTTGGCTAGGAATTCTGAAAGATGTAAATAATCAGAATAATCGTTGCTCAGTATCATGCCTTAAAAGACATACTCTCTTGCCATGTGTTAATATGACTCCTTGGTGACTAATGATTTTTTTTCTATTTTTGTAAATTGAGGCTTGATCAAGACATTCTAACAAGATGAACCTGGTTCATCGCTGCTGGTTCATGTGACAGACAAGGTATGTGCTCATCACTATGCACATATTGAAATATCTATAGTTACTCATGAGTAGAAATCTATCTATAATAAGCCTTTACTAAATCTAGTACCCATCCCAAAATCCAAACCATTTCCAAAGATTCAAATCAAATTAAAATAGCCTAGATTATAGGGGAGTCATAACCGTCACTTATCACCTGACACTCCTGAACCGATTAGACTCCCACTTGACCAAAATTACATCTGTTGTGTATTTATTAACCAAGCCTTTTAAAAACCCATCATCACTTCTCTAATCTCTCACCTTTTTCTTAAAGCCATAACCTTCGAAACCCTTTCAACCTTCTACTCTAACACCTTGATCCTGATTTTCTTTAAAGAAAATCATCACCATGGCTAACACTCCACCTCCTACTCCATCCTCCTCAACCACACCTGACTACAGTATCACTCTTGAAGATACTGGTTCCACTGCGTCTTAATCAAATTCCTCCACCCCACCTCAATCACAACCCACCACCCCTCAAAACAACCATGTTCCGTCTCCTCCAACCACTCCCGTTGTAGGAGAAGGCGTGTGAAAATGCTCGCCAGAAAGACTGCGGCCTCTGTCTCTCTAGCTAGGAAATTGAACGCAAAGCTTCAAGCTGGCCAGGCCCAAGAATCTAAGAATTCCAATGACTCTTTCAAGTCCGCCAATGAGGGGGAAGCAACTGGTTCGTCTGATTCTGAATAGGTAACATCTAAAATTGAGTCTGAGCTAGTCATTTCTGAAAATTGGTTTGTTTTAATTGGGTTAGTAGTGGATGTGGAGATTCCTAATAGGAGAAGAAGAGGCGGTGAAAATAACTTTGTGAGTAAGGGAGAAAGAAGTAATGTGAGGGGAACAGGGGAATGAGGTACTCCATTGGCAATTTTTGGGACTATTCCAATGGTTGTTGAAGAAGGTGCCAAGGATTTAGGGGGAAGTAATTCTAGAGAGGCCGCAGAGGGGCTGGAAAATCTTCAACATGCAACCGATGAACCTGGTTTATCCATTGAAGAAACTTTGGCTGATCTTATGAGAAAGTTAGGGGAGAGCTATAAACCCAAAAAGAAGAAGACCCCCAAGACCAAGAAATCTGCTCCTCTAGTGGAAAGCAAGAAGAGAAAAGCCACTCCATCTGTTGATGCATCCATTCCTAAAGGTCGCACCACAAGGAGTGCAATTAGGCAGAGTGAAGAGGAGTTGCAGAAGGCTTTGAGGGAGAGTAGGAGAAAGAAAGCTAAAAAGGGGAAGGCAAAAGTGTTTGAGCTCGGAGAGGATGTTGATGTTGAGGAGATGGACCTGGTCCATCAAGAGGAACAAATGGCAGAAGTTGAGTTTTAGACACCCAAACCAAAGAAGGCCAAGACTTCTTCCAAGAAGTCAGCATCTGTGTCTGCTACACCCTCGGCTGTTGCTAGAAGGACTAGGTCCACAAAGAAATCAAAGAGACAGACAAATTGAGGAGTGGAGTGGTGAAGAAGTAGAGGATTCTAGTGGAGAGACAGACAAATTGACAAAATTTGGGAAGCGCACGATACTAAAGGGAAGGTTGCTGAAGGATATTGAAGAATCTGGTATGATTTACCTTGTGGACACTCTGGAAGTACAGGGATGGAAGGACATGGTCCTTCAACTTGAAGGCAGGCTGGCTAGGAGTGAGATTGTCGAGTTCATGGCAAAGGCAGAAGTTAAGGATGGCAGGGTATCCAGTCAAGTGAAGGGGGTTAAGATCTCCTTTGATGACAAGTAGCTGGGTGAAATTCTTGGGATTCCCGCTGAGGGATATGATGATTATACACGACAGCAGTGGCCCAGCTTGGATGGCCTTCCTTCTGCCTACAAATCACCAAGAGGTTCAGTGATAATGCTGAAGAAGTGGAAACAAGGGTTGTGTTCAAAAGCGAGATGACACCTCAACACAAAGTGGTGTTTGAGTTTTTCAATAAATGCATATTGCCCAGGCAAGAGAGGAGGCACATAGCAAACTACATGGATTTAACTCTAATGGAATGCCTGGACAGTGAAAGGCAAATCAACTGGCCCTCTTTCATAATTTAGTTGCTGCCATGGTGGTGAATGGCTCCAAGGCTCATGCTATCCTATATGGGTTCATCCTAACGACTGTGTTGGCTCACTTCAAAGTGCCCGTGAAGAAAGCAGGAATGGCCACTGTCAAGGACCATTTTTGAAGAACACGCTTCTGACATGCGATTATGATGTGAATGTTCCTGACGATGAACCTGGTTCATCAAGGAAAATGCCTGTGAATAGCAAGGTCAGGGCGCTTGTGCATGAAGGTGGGATTAAGGATGCTGAAATCCTTCGCCCTGAAGACCCGCCTTGCAGAGGTTGAGGCTAAGCGGGATGCTCTCAGATCTAAACTGGCTAATGAAAAGGAGAAGAATGCAGGGATTCTTCAACAAATGCTCTCTCTTCTCCAAGCAAAGAACCCAACCTCCACCCCTTCCCATACTTAGGTGTCTAGTGTCGTCCCTCACCCCTCTATGACCCAGTTCGGGATTTTTTTTCCTATCTTTTGCTCATGCTTGTAACTGTTTTTAGTTCGTTATGTGTTTAGTGCTTGAACCATGTTTTTATCAATAAATTATGCTGTTTTTGCTCTTACTCATTGTGTCTCACTTTCCTTGATAATTTACAGCCTTGGTTTGCTATTGATTAATACATGTTTGCACTTGCAGTTGCCTCAGTGACCATGAGTAATTACTATAAATCTGGTAATTCTAACACTTTGCAACTTTTCGATGATGCCAAAAAGGGGAAGATGTGCTATATTGAAAATTGTGATATTTATAACCTAATGAACCTGGTTCTGTATGATAAATGCTTAATACTATAAAAAGTGTCAATGTTGGATTAAAGTGATTACAAGACTAAGAACAGAGTTTGTCATCATCAAAAAGGTGGAATTTGTTGGATCAAAAAGCTGAATGGTTTTGAAGATTGACAAATGAACTCAGAGTTGAACCAGGTCCTTCACTGGAGACATAGACATGCAGAGGTAATGGCACGTGAGGTGATCACAAACAAGATATAAGCACAATCAGTGATCTGAAGATATATCTCCTGGTCAAAAATGTTTCAAATTGATAAGGAGATGGACTCCTTATTCAGTAAGGACAAAATCAAGATAGAAGAGGATCTAGGGAGTTGAGATCAACTAGAACTCTACCACCAAGGAAGAGTTGCATCAGAATTGGAAGAGCTGCATCCTAATTCTAGTATATCTCCTTTTCTACGGATCCTATATATTGTCAAGTGTTCTTATTGAACAGGTGCGCACAAACATAGTAGCAAAACAAGAATTGAGAACAAAATTACCAAAGTAATTTTGTAAGCAGTTCGTGTGAGAATATCCTGTGCGATTCTGAAGCTACTTGAACCAGCTAGAAGAACCAGTTCCATTTGTTGTCTTTTAGTCTAGTTTATTTGTAGTAGGTGATTGCGAAGTGTATCTTTCAGCTTTATCTAAAAGCATTTGTAATAGGTACTGAGTATTCAAGTTAGAGTTAACTTGAAGGTTGTCGCAAAAAGCTAGAGGCTCGTTTGCCACAAAGGGTTAGAGTTAATCCTTAGGTTTACAAAAGAGTTTATTTTGTAAATTTTGTTTGGCTCATTGATTTAGTGAAGAGTTTGGGAAAATCCTACAGGGAAGTAGGTCGTGGTTTTTCATCTTTAGGCCAGGTGTTTTTCACGTAAAATTGCTGTGTTCTTTATTTTCTGCAATTATTATTCCGCAAGCTGTAGGAGTTGGAACACATAGAAGAACCTGGTCCTTCTATAACTACTGCATGCGAAAATTTTTCACCACACGAATCACCCCCTCTTTTGGGGTATTGACATAGATAAATAACATTGATAACTTTCATTGTTTTCCCTTAAAATTAGATAACAATTAAACTTATAATGTGGTTTTAAGGGCACGTGATTTCACTCAATATTAATTGATAAATATGAAGATAAATAACATAATTGAATTATAAAGTAAAGCAAACCGATGATAGAATGGAGCTCAGCTCTTGAGTTTTGATACCCTCGAACTGGTTGATGCAAGAACAATTAAAATATAACAAATTGATAAACAAGAGTGTAAGCGAGAAGAGAGAATTATATTGCTTTAATGTCTGTGAATGATGTCTTAAAAATGATGAGAACTCCCCTTTATATAGTAGAGGAATTCTACTTATGGTATAACTCTAATACAGAAGGAAATCTCAAGATTAACGAGTTTGCCATTCGTGGTTGGATACGTTCCGAGATCTCCGCCATGATTTCCTACCTGTCACGGATATCTTCCCTTTCCGTTATCATGCTATCTTTGACCTTACTCGATGTTTATCGCATTTGGCTCCGATTGCTACTAGTCTCGATCTTGACAAGTATATTAATTCTGAACTCGGTATCTTATCCTCGTGATTTAATCTATTCGGTTACGAAGTCGTCCTTCGATACAATCTTCAGGTCTCGATCAAATAGAAAAATTGGGTGGTCTCGATTTTAACTGTATAGAGATAGTCCCCTCATTTTTTGGAGTGTAATGACAAGAAACGAATTGAGTCTTTGATTTTTTACCTCGACCTGTTATGACGTCATCTCCCCGATGTAAGCAACGGAAGTGACCGAAGCGTCCCATCGGTACAGTTCCCCAAATCATCAATGAGTGTTAGTTGGCGGGGTCGACCACTAGGGCATTTGAACCGTCGCCGTAAATCCCATAAATAGGCCCCCTTCACATTGATTAAAATTTTACTTTTACTTTTCTCTAATCTCAAAGGCTTTTACATCTCCTAAGTTCTCCTTCTTCACAAAATCTTTAGGTTTTGTTGCTAATCCTTTACCAAACATCAAGTCTCATTACCTTCCTCTTTCTTCAAACTCATACAAAAATGGCAAATCATTGAAAACAATTCCACAAAAATTCCACAAAAAGAAGCTGCTTCGTCTTCTCAACCGACCGGCGGGAAAATGCCGGTGGAACTCCGTCTTGAGGAGTGCATCTCCGGGGGGTGCGTGTTAAAATCTGATTTCAAAACCGATAAGGCCTCGTTGGTTCCTGGTCAGCGCGAGCCAATGTCGAGGTATATATGCTCGATAATT
The DNA here is from genome assembly GCA_005239505.1 of Nicotiana paniculata. Taxonomy (NCBI): domain Eukaryota; kingdom Viridiplantae; phylum Streptophyta; class Magnoliopsida; order Solanales; family Solanaceae; genus Nicotiana; species Nicotiana paniculata. The sequence continues at coordinate 8,744 of ML326081.1, read as the reverse complement.
GAGGGGTACCTTAAGCAGGTAAAGAAAGACTACAACTTGGAGGATAAAGTAGTGGTGAACCCGACCCGCGTAGAGGACATCACTACCCATGTAGAAGTGTTTCTAAGTGCTTACACTTACACTTTCACATTGGGCCCTCTCGACCCCGTCATTGTTGATTTATGCCGTCAATATCAAATAACCCTAGGCCAAATCCATCCTTCCTTTTGGCAAATTATTATTCTGCTTCGATTCTTCGTGAGCAAAGTCGAGGGGCTCCCTTTCACCCTCGATCATTTCATCAGTTTGTATAGCCCCCTTCTCTATCGGGGCGGGTTGATAAATGTAACGACCGGGTCGGTCGTTCCGAGAGTTTAGTCCCGTTTCCCCTATTCTGCTGCATTTTGTGTGGTTCAGCTCTTGGGTTTTTGTTGGGTTGGTTGGCATCGGGTTTAGAGTGGTAGTGGTGAGAAATGAGACACTTAGTCTCTTAACTTGGTTCAATAATTGGAAAAGTCAACCAAAAGTTGACTTATTGGTAAACGACCTCGAAATGTAGATTTTATGGTTCAGATAGCTACGTTAGGTGATTTGGGACTTAGGAGTGTGTTTGGAATGTGGTTTTGATGTCTGGTGTAGAATTAGGCTTGGATTAGCAAAAGTTAGTTTTTGGCGATTTTCAGTCGGCAGTGAAAAATAGGCTATAGGGTCGGAATGGAATTCTGGAAGTTTGAGCAGGTTCGTAGTGTCATTTTGAATGTGTGTGCAAAATTTCAGGTCAATCAGACGTATTTTGGATGGTTTCGGCATCTTTGGCGAAATTTAGAAATCTCAAAGTTCATAGGCTTGAATCCAGTGTGATTTTGGAAATCTCAAAGTTCGAAGGCTCGACTAAGTTTGAATAAGGTTATGGGACGTGTTGGTATGTTTGGTTGAGGTCTCGAGGACCTCGGGTGTGTTTCGGGAGGTTAACTGATCAAGTTTTGATGTTGGAAATTGCAGATTTTGCTGGTGTTCAGCTCTGGTTTTCTTCTATTCGATCGCAAGGGTAAGGATGCGATCGCATAGGCTTGTTCTGAAGTAGCTATGTTTCTTCCTTCTATGCGATCGCCTATGTGGGGCCGCGACAGCGTAAGTGAGGGAAGGGGAAGTAGTGCGATCGCGTTTGGCCTGGTGCGATCGTGTAGCTGTCTGGGCGCGTGGGTGGTCTGCCCGTTTACTCTGTGCGAACGTGTGGGGGAGGACGTGAACGCGTAGAGTGGGATTTGCCTGTGCTTTGCGAACGCGTTCCTTGAGACGCGAACGCACTGAAGAAATATATAAGTGTTGGGCGGTGTTTTTAAAAATCCATTTTTCGCGAATTTTAGTCTATTTTCTCCATTGTTAGCCGATTTTTGAAGCTTTTGAGATGGATTAAAGAGGGAATCAAAGGAGAACATTTGGGTAATATTCTTGACTTCAAAACTTGATTCTATGTTATTTTTCTGAGCAATTAAACCTGAAATTAGTGGATTTAAACACAAAATTGGGGAAGTTAGGGCATGGAAAATTGGAGACTTTAGTTGAGTAATTGAAGGGGAAATTGTGGTTTGATTTTGATGTTTTTGGTATGTATAGACTCGTGGGAGGATGATGATTCCGATGTTGTGATTTTATCAAATTCCAAGACGTGGGCCGGGGTCGGGTTTGGCCAATTTCAGGATTTGTGCCTAATTGTGATAATTTTGGAGTGGGTTTCGTCTCCCTAGCATATTTGATGTTATTAATCTGATTTTGATAGACTCGGAGATTTTGGGAGCTGATTCGAGGGGCAAGAGTATCGCAGAATAGTTTTCGAGCTGGTTTGAGGTAAGTAATGACTGTAAATCTTGTCTTGAGGGTATGAAACCAGGACTTCGTATTTTCTCACTATTTTTGAAGTGGCGCACATGCTGGATGACGAGTGTGTGGCATGCACTGATTGGGGATTTGGACTTGGTCCTTCCCGTAGCAACTATTGATTTGCGTATTTACTTTTAAATCATGTGTTAAATCGTGTTTTCAGACTATTATTATATTTGGGCTGTAAGCCATGTTTGGGGCCTTGTGCAGACCTGTTTAGACCCCTTGGGAGATTATACTGCTATTCCTCACTGTGTTGACTTATGATACACACTTAGTCATATTATGCATAACTGATTTCGAAACTCAGCTTTATTTACACTTTTTTGAGATATAAAATGATATTTTGGGTCGAGTACCCCGTTTTACTGATAGCCCGAGTGGCTTTTTGAGAGATTTCTGACTGAGTGTGGCCGAGGGCCTATGTTGTGAGGATGCCATGGGATCGGGCTGTGCGCCACAGTATGTTACATTATTTATGATATATGAGAGGCCGAGAGCCTGAGTGATTATGCCACGAGATGGCTTGATATTAGCGCTTTCGCTGTGGAGCCCCTCCAGAGTCTATACACACCCCCAGTGAGCGCAGGTACCTACTGAGTGCGAGTGCGAGTGCCGAGTGCCGAGTGATTGGGAGGTATGAGTGACTGTGAGGTTTCCCGAGGGTCTAATTATGAGTGACTGCGAGGTTGCCCGAAGGGCTGATTCTAAGTGACTGTGAGTTATGCCCGAGGGGTTGATTCTGAGTGATGTTACGCCTGAGGGGCAGTTTCTTATTCATGTTTTTTCTCGAGTGGCTACTTATGATTCATTTGTATTTTACACTAAACTTCTTGGACATTTTTCTGAAATCGTTGGAAATTACACTTTTCAAAGGAGTTTTACTGACATTGGCTTTTTAAGCGTGATGATTTAACGTATACACTGTTGGAAAGAAAGATTGTGCTTATTGTGGAATGATGATTTGACTTTATGTGTTTCTTACTGCTCAGACCTGATTTATTTTCATTACTACTGAGTTGGCATACTCACATTACTCCCTACACCTTGTGTGCATATCCAGGTGCTAGGGCAGAGTGAGCTGTGTATTTGTTCCAGAGACTTCTCAGAGATTTTGCGAGGTAGTTGCACGCGTCCGCAACCCTGCTCTCTCTCCTGCTTACTATTATAAAGTTTATTTCCCAGAGTTGTATATTTCTGTAGATGCTCGTGACCAGTGACTCCGGGATCTTGGGGGTTGTATTTAATATTCGGTGTAGCTTTATCTGTTTTAAAATGATTAAACGAAACCATTATGGGTTATCAGTTTAGTAATAATATAAATGAAAGATTCTTTACGTTTGAGCGTTATTTTTGTTGGCCTAGTTCCACGATAGGCACCATCACGACTAGTTTAGATTTGGGGTCGTGACAATAAAACTCCAGCGTCGGGCTACCAAAACGTTGTTCTTGAGCATAGACGAAGACAAGGTTCGAGGCTGGATAGGCCGGCTCGTTCAAGTGAGGACTTTCGACCGCATTCCGCCCGAGAAGATGCCATTTCCTGTGAAATGAAACATGAAACATAAGTACCGCTTCACTGTTAGCTTTCAAGTATTATTTTTTTCTTTTTCCTTTTCTCATTGATGTCTTTTTTCGAGATGTAGCGATCTCTTGGATGCCCCGTGCGATTCCCGACCTTGCGAGCTGGGTTCGGAACCTGGCCTCGACCTTTAGATACGCCGAGCGCTCATGGCGCGATTTAGCAAAGGGTCGATTGGAGGCCAAGAATAATGGTAAGCCCACTTTTTGTGTATTTGATAATTCGATTAAAATTCCTTTCTTTTACTTATTCAAATTTCTCCTGTGCAGGTCTGGGCAAGGATGCGGTCATGAGGCCTTCATCTGGCGAGGAGGAAATTTTGGCTCCGGTTCCGAAACCGGCAAAGGGTAATAAGACGAAAAAGGCCTCGACCTCCGGGGTCCCAAAACCCAAGAAAAACCCCGTTCGCTAGTCGAAGTCAGATACTGTTTCCCTTCCCGTGGATGTACTTCAACGGCTAAGGGAGGAAGAAGAAGACGAAGGCTCCGTACTGGTGGCCCGATTGAAGAAAAGTATCGAGGCCCCAAAGGCCGCTGAATCAGTGGTAGTTGATGAGGTCCCGCCTCGAATTGAGGGGGTCTTGGAGAAGGACTCGGGCAAAGTCCCCGAGTCATTGGAGATCGAGGTTTCGCCCCACCGAAGTGAACAAATGGCGGGTACGTCTGAAGGGACCGCTCCTGAATCCCTTCGAATGGAAATGAACGCCCCCAAGTGACTCACTTGGGGCGATAGTAATCAGGGACTCGCCTACTTTCCTTGATTTTTCTGAAGAAGCAATTCAGGATGTCCAAGCTTTGAGAACCTTCGAGGTAGACGGAGCCCCTGGAGGGGAGGATCCCTTCCGATACTGCTTTATCGGGGTCGAAGATGCTTCCGACATGAGTGAAGTGTACAGCCTCTTCAATGAGGCTCAACGACTCCTGAATCGGGTAAGTCTTAATTCCTTTGTTGATATCACTTTCCTCCATCTTCTGTCTAACTCCCTTTATTTTTCATACAGGCTTTAGCACTCCATCAGGAGACTTTTTCCAAGTCCTGAACTAAGCTGAGCCGATGTGAGGCCGACCTTCATGGGCTCTCGGAGGAGAGGAACGCCCTTAAACTTATGTGCGGACAAAAAGAAGAGGAGATCAAGGACCTCCGAGCCAAATTGGCTAAGGATCACAAGGATCAGACCGACCTGATCGAGTAGGTAATGATACTCTTAAAATCTTATGGGCTTGATTCAGGAATGGAGGGTAACATTTCAATCTCACAGCTACAACAGAAGGTCGAGAGGATTGAGCAGTTTCGTGAGGAGGTCAACATGATGAAGGCTGAGACCTTGGGGTGGAAAGCAAATATAGACAGCTTAGCTATAGAAAAAGAGACTGCTCGAGCCCAATTGTCATCGGCCAAGAGTCAGCTTCAAGGCCTAAAGGAGAAAAACTCAACTCAGGCAAAGAAAATAGAGGAGCTCGAGGCTCGGTTGGCTTCCAAACTTGCAAAGGCCAAATCTGAAGCCGAAAAGGCAAAGACTAAGGCAGAGGCAATCGTGGCCGTCTACTAGGCCGAGGCTGAAGCCGCTCAAGTCTAAGTGAGAGAGGCTACCAAGACTGCTCAAAATCGAGCACATTGGATTGATGAACTCGCAAAATGCCAATCTCGGAGGGAAACCCTCGAGGAAATCAACACTCGAGGTTTCGATCTTACCGAGGAGATAACAAAGGCTAAGGAGCATGAAGCTGATGCTAGAGCGCTGGCCTCTTCCGAAGATGATGATGACGATGATGAGGGCACCGAGAGCGGTTCCGAGAGTGGGGGGACCCCGATGGAGAAGCTGCCCCCGAGAATATTTAGGAGCCTTAGTATTTTTTTTCTTTTCTTTTTTCTTTTGTGTAGGACCCTGATAGGTCCTTTGTAAATATTTTCATATGTATAAAATATTTCCTTTTTTCTCTGTCTTGTCTTTATCTCGACTTCCGCTTTGTGAAAATTCTAATTTGCTTATGCCTTACGAAAATTTTGTATCACTCATGCCTTGTGAAAATTTTGATTCACTTATGCCTTGTGAAAATTTTGTTCGTAAATTCGAAGCTTAGGCAACTCGATCGATGTGGGACTAATGCAATATTCGTAGTCGAGTGAGTACTTGCTAGAACTCGAAGTAGGATGATCCTTAGGTTTTAATTGAGTGAGGATGATTTCTCGAACTCAAAAAATAAAACAGCCTTTAGGCTCTTGAATTGGGCCGATATGGCCTCAAAAGAATGGATTTTTCCCTTTTCGGCTTAAAAAGTTAATCATATAAGAATTCGTCATGCCTTATCATGAGATAAGTCTGTACACATTAAGTTTTTCTAGGATTGGTGTTATCGAAACCCTTCTCTTTGTTACGCCGTAGCACAAAATTGTTCAAAGGTACGAATAATTCGATACCCTTTAGGGTTTTTCGAGGGCTGACGTTGTTGAAATCCTTTTGTCATTTTGCCGAGGGTAGCCTTTTTAAACGGTTTGTAAAAGTATTTGAAGGCCTATTTTTATTAAGGAATTTGGAGTCTCTGAACCGTGTTAGTTTGGCTGTAGCCTTGGGATCTGCCTCTTGGGCTTGTTTCCTAATTACACTTTGAACTTATTCGAAGTGTCAGTCCCCGAGTGGGGTGGCCTTGGCCTATAAAATTGAGGATTTACTTTTTAAGGTCTTATAGTCCCGAGGTTTAATAATTCGATCATGTCGATTTTTGGGCGGCAGTCCCCGAGTATGGGGTAAGTTCTTTGAACTTCAGTTGTGATTGGCCCTTAAGCCAGTTTCTACAATAGACCATAAGTATGAAATTGTAAAGTATAAATTTTTCTAAGGCATGGAACGTCTTGTAAGAAAAATACTTCTTTCAATAGATTATACATGCATACATGTTTTGTCATTAGGGCTCGAGTAATCTATATGGATATGGTTCATTCGACCATTTGGTCCTTTACAAAATTTACCCCGGTGATGCCCCCCAGTATTCGAGGTTGATTGTAAAGAAGCCTTGGATACTGTTGAATTGCTCTAAGTTAGCACGAACAATGGTTTCCTCGTTAAAAACCTCACCGGAAAAACCCATTTGGGACAAAAACCGGTCTAAGGTAAAAAGAGTGCAACGCGTGCTTTCAAACCTAGGGACTTTTTGTTTGGAGAATCCTTCGAGGTCTTCGATCGAACACCTGCAGATGGTTAGTATAAAATATAAATGAAAATGGAGAAATTCATACCTTAGCAATAATATCGTTTGAGGAGTGATATGTTCCATTTATTTGGTAATTGTTCGCCGTTCATCGAGCCAAGTTGTAGGATCCCTTTTCGACGATGTCGAGGATCTGATACGGTCCTTCCCAATTCGGGCCAAGTTTTCATTCGTTAAGATCTCGAGTATTGAGGGTGACCTTTCTCAGAACTAGGTCCCTGATTTTAAAGTGTCGAAGATTGGCTCTTCGGTTGTAATATCTTTCGATCCGCTGCTTTTGTGCGGCCATCCGAACGAGGGCGGTTTCCCTCTTTTCATCCAGCAATTCGAGGCTTGTATTCATAGCCTCGTGATTTGACTCTTCCATTGCATATCGAAACCTGACGCTTGTTTCCCCGACTTCGACCGGGATCAGAGCTTCGATGCCGTAGACTAAAGAGAACGGTGTTGCCCCCGTACTGGATTTTGACGTTGTTCGATATTCCCAAAGGACTTCGAGCAATATTTCTCTCCTTTTTCCCTTAGCGTCGTTCAATCTTTTCTTTAGATTTTGAATGATGGTCTTGTTTGTTGATTCAGCCTGACCGTTCCCACTAGGATGATATGGCATCGACAAGATGCTTTTTATTTTGTGGTCTTCGAGAAAATTGGTTACTATGCTGTCGATGAATTGCTCTCCATTGTTGCATACGATCTCAGCATGCATCCCGAATCGGCATATAATGTGGTCCCAGATGAAGTCTATAACTTCTTTTTCTCTGACTTTCTTGAAGGCATGTGCTTCAACCCACTTAGAGAAATAGTCAGTCATAAATAAAATGAGTTTAGCTTTACCTGGTGCCGATGGTAGAGGGTCGACGATATCCATTCCCCATTTCATAAACGTCCATGGGGATAGGACTGAATGGAGTTGTTCTCCGGATTTGTGGATCATCGGCGCATATCTTTGGCAGTTGTCGCACTTTTGAACAAATTCCTTAGTATCCTTTTCCATATTGGCCTAATAGTATCCTGCTCTGATGACTATGTGAACCAATGATTCGACACTGGAATGATTTCCGCAAGTGCCCTCGTGAATTTCCCATATAACGTAGTCGGTGTCTCCGGGACCTAAACATATTGCCAACGGTCCATCGAACATCCTTCTATATAGTGTTCCATCTTCGACCAATGTGAATCGTGCGGCCTTCTCACATAGAGTCCTTGATTCCTTAGGGTTCGATGGAAGCTTCCCATTTTTTAGGTACTCGATATATTTATTCCTCCAATCTCAGTTTAGGCTCGTGGAGTTTATTTCGGCATCACCTTCTTTGATCACTGACTTTGAAAGTTGTACGACAGTCCCCGAGAAAATTTCATCATCTTTGACCGATGACCCTAAATTTTCAAGGGCATCAGCCTCACTATTTTGTTATCGAGGTACGTGTTGTAGGGTCCATTCTTTAAATCGATGTAGTGTCACCTGTAACTTTTCCAAGTACCTCTGCATTCGATCTTCTCGAACCTCGAAGGTTCTGTTGACTTTGTTTACCACAAGTAGGGAGTCACATTTGGCCTCGATGAGCTCTTCTCCCAAACTCTTAGCTAGCTCGAGACCTGCAATCATGGTCTCATACTCAGCCTCATTGTTAGTCAACTTGGAAGTTTTGATAGATAGTCTAATTGTGTTGCCCGTGGGAGGCTTCAAAATGATGCCTGGCCCGGACTCTTTCACGTTCGAAGCGCCGTCTATGAAAAGGGTCCACACCGTCGAAGATGTACCCATTTTTACTAAGAACTCTTTTTCGACCTCGGGTACGAGGGTTGGCGTGAAGTCGGCCACGAAGTCTGCTANATGTGTAGGTGAATTGGAGATGGAAACGGAGCTAAAGGGATGCAAATACGTCGAAAATACGCAAAAGGAGACGCCCGGGCGATAGCCGGGCGTTTGCCCCCTAAAGCCTGGCACCCCCTGGCGTTAGGGGGGCATTTTCCCCATAAGGCCTAGTACCCCCTGGCGTTAGGGGGGCGTTAGGGCCCTAACGCCAGGCCTACCCTAGCTTTAGGGGTGCGTTAGAGCCCAAACGCCCGGGGTCCCCAGTTTCGCCCAAGTCCGA
>ML326079.1:34840-95233 GCA_005239505.1 Nicotiana paniculata | reverse complement strand
CCTGGCCTCTGATGCTCATACTTAACCTGCTGGCAGTTAAGACACTTAGCCACATACTCCACAGTGTCTTTCTTCATCCGCCTCCACCAGAAATACTGCTTCAGATCACGATACATCTTCGTAGCACCAGGATGAACAGAATATCGTGAACTGTGTGCCTCCTCTAGAATCCTCTCCCTCAAGCCATCAACATTAGGAACACACAACCGACCCTAAAGTCTCAGAACACCATCCTCGCCAATAGTAACCTCTTTGGCACCACCATGAACCACTGTCTCCCGTAGCTCTGCCAAGCGTGGATCATCATACTGTCGAGCCTTAATCTCCCCCAATAATGAAGACTGAGCCACTACATGTGCAAGAACTCGGTGAGGATCTGAAAGATCTAATCTCACCAAGCGATTAGCCAGGGACTGAATGTCCAAGGCTAGAGGTATCTCCTCCGCTGCAATGAAAGCCAAACTACCCATACTCTCTGCCTTCCTGCTCAAAGCATCTGCTACTACATTCGCCTTAACAGGATGATAAAGTATGGTGATATCATCATCCTTCAGCAACTCAAGCCACCTGCGGTGCAAGCTGCGGTGGTCTGTATAAACCTCATAAGACACCCATACAAGTAATGCCTCCAAAACTTAAGAGCATGAACAATCGCTGCCAACTCCAAATCGTGCAACGGATAATTCTTCTCGTGAACCTTCAACTGGCGCGAAGCATAAGCAATAACTCTCCCTTACTGCATCAACACATACCCCAAGCCAACACGTGAAGCGTCTGAATACACTGTGTACATCCCACAACCGGATGGCAATACCAGAACTGGTGCTGAGGTCAATGCCGTCTTGAGCTTATGGAAGCTCGCCTTACACTCGTCGGACCACCGAAATGGAGCATTCTTATGAGTCAACCTGGTCAATGGGGCTGCAATGGATGAAAAGCCCTCCACAAATCACCGATAGTAGTCTGCTAGACCCAAGAAACTCCTGATCTCTATAGTTGTAGTAGGACGTGGCCAACTCTGAACTGCCTCAATCTTCCTAAGATCAACCTTGATACCCTCTCCGAATACTACATGTCCCAAGAATGCCACGGAATCCAACCAAAACTCGCACTTGGGGAACTTAGCATATAGCTTTTGTTCTCGCAGAGTCTGGAGCACAACTCTCAAATGTTGCTCGTGCTCTCCCAGGCTACGTGAGTAAATCAAGATGTCATCAATGAAGACGATGACAAAAGAATCAATATACGGCCTGAACACCCTATTCATCAAATCCATAAATGATGTTGGAGCATTAGTCAAGCCAAAGGACATCACCAAGAACTCATAGTGGCCATATCTCGTACGAAAAGAAGTCTTCAGGACATCTGAGGCCCGAACCTTCAACTTATGATAGCCCGATCTCAAGTCTATCTTCGAAAACACCCTGGCACCCTGCAACTGGTCGAACAAATCATCAATGCGCAGCAATGGATACTTGTTTTTTATGGTGACCTTTTTCAAATGGCGGTAATCAACAAACATTCGCATGGACCCATCCTTCTTCTTCACGAATAGAACTGGAGCACCCCACGGTGATATACTTGTTTGATAAACCCCTTATCCCACAACTCCTCTAGATGTTCCTTCAACTCATTCAACTCCTTAGGAGTCATATGGTACGGGGGAATGGAAATAGGCTGAGTATCTGGAGCCAAATCAATGCAGAAATCAATATCACGATCCGGGGGCATGCCTGGAAGGTCTGAAGAGATTACATCAGCAAACTCTCGAACAACGGGCACTGAATCAATCATCGAAGACTCGGCGGTGGTGTCCCACACATAAGCAAGATACGCCAAACAACCCTTCTCGACCATATGTCGAGCCTTCAGGAAGGAAATAACTCTACTGGTTGCACTAACCGAGGAACCTCTCCACTCCAGCCTAGGCAACTCAGGCATGGCAAAATTAACCGTCTTGGCATGAAAATCCAAGATGGCATGATGATGAGATAGCCAATCCATGCCTAGGATAATCTCAAAATCAACTATATCGAGCAATAAGAGGTCCGCTCTAGTCTCAAACCCACAGAATGTGATCACGCAAGACCGATAAATCCGGTCTATCACTACAGAATCACCAACGGGAGTGGATACATATATAGGAGAACCCAAGGACTCACGGGGAGCATCCAGAAAACAAGCAAACAAGGCTGAAACACATGAATAAGTAGATCCTGGGTCAAATAGCACTGATGCCTCTCTACCACATACTAAAATAATACCTGTGATCACGGCATATGAGGCCACTGCATCTGCTCGGTCCGGAATGGCATAGAATCTGGCTGGAGTACCTGAAGACTGACCTCCGCTAGACTGAATAGGAGCTAGTTGAGCTCCCCCTGCCTGGCCTCCACCTCTGGGAAGACCATTACCAGCCTGTCCTCCACCTCTAGGTGGACGTGGCACCGGTGCTGGGAGTGCGGGCTGTTAACTCTGTTGAATGGCCTTGCCCCTAAGCCTGGGACAAGTCCTCCTCATATGGCCTGAATCCCCACACTTGTAACACCTCGCTGGAGGCATGGCCTGCTGCCCTGAAGATGAACCCTGAATAGATGGGGGACGATGATGACTCTCTGGCATGGAACTGAAGTAAGGACTAGGAGACCCATGATGACCTGAATACCCGTTGGAGGGACCTTGAATAGATGATGAGCGGTAAGAACTCTCCGGCATGGCGTTGAAATAAGGTCTCACTGGAGCATCACAAGGAGGTGGTGGAGGAGCTGAATATGGAGGTCTGCTGGGCTGGCCTCTAGCGAACTGACCTCTACCCCTGGCTGGGGAACCTCTGAAATCTCCAGAAAATCTAGCCCTCTTGTTCTGCTGACCCTGCTCTCTGCCCCTCGATCGGTAACCCTCAATCGGGCGAGCTATATCGACCACAAGCTGATAAGGAGTACCCATCTCCACCTCTCGGGCCATGTTGGCCCTAATACCTGAGTGCAATCCAACTACAAACCTCCGCACTTTCTCAGCATCTGTAGGAAGAATCATGAGGGCATGGCAAGATAACTCTGATAACCTGGCCTCGTAGTCTGTCACTGACATCTGCCCCTGCTCCAGCTGCTCAAACTGGTACCGCAGCTCCTCCCTCTCGGAGGGTGGAATATACTTGTCCAGGAACAACTGAGTGAATTTCTCCCATATGATAGTAGGGGAACCTGCTGTCCTACCAAGGATAAATGACTGCCACCATCTGCGGGCCCTGCCCTCTAGCTGGAAAGTAGTGAAGTCGACTCCATGGGACTCCAAAATCCTCATGTTGTGCAGTCTGTCCCTGCACCTATTAATAAAGTCCTGGGCATCCTCACCTTTCTCACCTCCGAAGACCGGAGGGTGCAATCGAGTCCATCTATCAACTAGCTTATGCGGATCGTCGTCCGCAGCCGGTCTGAGCTCTGGTGCTGCTACTGTTGGCTGTGCTCCACCCACGAGCAGAGTACCCGGAGTCTGATATATTGCCACTACATGACCTATGGCCTGGACGGTAGGGGTCTGAGCTCCCCCTCCCACTTGAGAAGTGGCAGGATCCACTGGAAATAAACCAGCCTGTGTCATAGTGTCCACGAACCGCATCATACGACCCATGATCTCCTGAAAGCCTCGTGCAGTCATGAAATATACTGGGGCAGGATCTGCTGGAGGTATCTCGTCCTGCTTCTCGATGATAGGATCCTCTATAGGTGCTAATGGAAAAACTCTGGGACGCCCTCATCCCCTACCTCGGGCCAATGCCCTCTGCCAGCCTCGGCCACGGCCTCGGACGGCGGGGGTAGCGACATCTCCCGAGTCTGGAATATCAGCTGCTCGAGTCCTCACCATCTGTGAGAGAATAGAAGAATGAGATTTAGTAAGACCATAAACTCCACGATAGAATAAGAATAAAGAGAGATTTCTTAACACCCTATAGCCTCCCGAAGACAAATATAGATGTCTCTGTATCGCTCTGCAAGACTATACTAGGTTTGCTTGTGACTTGTGAGACCTACGTGAACCTAGAGCTCTGATACCATGTTGTCACGACCCAAATTCCAACTCAGGTCGTGATGGCGCCCAACTCAGGAAATTCAGGAATTATGGAATTCATACTTGGAAAGACAAGAATCATGGCAACAACAAGATTTAATGTAACCTTCCATTTTCTCATGCTAATTTCAAGGATAATAATCGCCTAGGAATACATGCGGGGATACAAGTAAGGCATATAAGCATGCTTGTGAGTTCTAAAGACTACCCGGCATAACATTGTAGTAGCTACGCACGGACTCTCGTCACCTCGTGCGTGCGTAGCCCCCGCAAATAAGGACAATTAAATCATTTATGATTACCTATGGGGACAATTCCCTCTTACAAGGTTAGAAAAGAGACTCACCTCGCGTAGAACCTACTTCCCGGGTCAAGAACGCGCCCGAAACTCCAAACTCTACACCTGAGGACTCGAAACTAGTCAAATATTATATAAATACGTTAATATACACTCAAAAGTATGAAATTCTCTTACTAGCTTAGCTAATTCATCTTTTTTGAAGAAGTTCCCAAATACACCCCTGGGTCCACATGCTCGAATTCCGGAAATTTTTGAAGAAAATACTCACCCATTGCTCAAGGGTCACTAATATATAGTTTTTACATGATTTCATGGTAGAAAAGTGGTGAAATTCCCTAAAGTTCATCAACTCTAGGTTTTCACCCTAACCCTTTTGATTTCCACCAATTAGGTGTTAATCTACCTAAGATTTAGTGTAATAATCTAACATTTAAATGGAAATTACTTACCTTTTAGTAGCTAGGCCGAATACCCTCTTGAAAGCTCTCAAAATTGCCAATGGAGGAGAAGAAAGTATTGAAAAATGGTTGAGCCCCGAATTAAATGGCTCACTGCCTTCAGTGACCTCGCACATGCGGCTCGAGGACCGCACCTGCGATCCATTGGTCGCACCTGCGGATTTTGGCAAGGAGCATGAGGATTGCACCTGCAGTAGAAATTCCGCACCAGCAGACCCGCTCCTACGGAGAAGGGTCCGCACCTGCGAAGGTAGGACTTTTCTCCTGGGAGTCGCACCTGTGAGGCCTCGACCGTAGGAGCGGTCTCGCACCTGCGACCTGGGCAACCGCACCTGCGGTCACACCAGACCTGGTGCACCAGCAGCTGAAACTGCTGGTTTTTGGCCCCGTTTAGTGTCCGGGAGGTACCTGGGCCCACCCGAGCCCCCGTGCAAATATACCAACAAGTCCTAAATCATATTACGGACTTGATCGAGCCTTCGGACACCCAAAACCATGCTAAAACTCAAAATCACTCCTCAAAACCCCTAGAATCAAACTTAAGAATTTTGAAGTTCTTGAATTCGATTTCAATGCGCTGAACCGACCTATACTACTCGGAATGACACCAAATTTTGCAAGAAAGTCATAAATGACATAACAGAACTATTCCCGGTCTCGAAATTCCGTTCGGACCTCGATAACTCAAAAACACGTTCCAAACCAAAATCTGAACTTAAGCGCTACTTGGCGTTGAAACGCTCCCGGGTCATCCAAAACTCATTCCAGATATACGCACAATTCTGAAATCATCATACGAAGCTACTGGAATCAGCGAAACTCGATTCCGAGATCGTTTACTCTGAATGTTGACCGAAGTCAAACTTAGCCTTAAAATCCAAATCTTAAGGAACCAAGTGTTCCTATATTACCCTATACACTTCCGAATCCCGAACCACCCGTCCCCACAAGTCATGAATCACTGAAAGCCGCTACAGGAAGTCTTATTTAGGGGGACGGGATCCGAATACACAAAACGACCGGTCGGGTCGTTACATTAAGGGAGAGATTCGATCTCCCGACCCCTCACTCATTAACTAAACACTAATACCAAAGCACCTATTAAGACTTACATGTTTGATAAGTTTCCGTTTTTTGTAGAATTGAATTCTAAAAGTTTCTGTATAAGTATAAGAATTTATCCGCCCAAAATTTCAAGTCTGTGGATCCCCATGCTCCCTTGGCGCTCCATCTTTAGAGTTTTTTAACAGATTTCTCGCTTCTTCTTCCATAGAATTTCAACAGGTCTCGTTTTATTTAACTTAATCTTAGTACTATTCTCATTATTTTTCTGATCCTTATAGCCCTAATCCTAATATGATGTCGTTAGTTAACAAAAGAATTTGCATTGAAACTTTACCTTTTGATTTCCTCGGCAATCTGTCTGAGGAAGTACTTCATCATATTCTAGTAATTATGCCATTACCAGATGCTATTAGAACAAGAATTTTATCAAGGAAATGGCGGTATAAATGGTGCAGAATTCCAAAATTAACTCTTGATCAAACCCTTTGGAAAATAGACCAACCAAGTTACTTTAAAAATATTATCCGCCACATTTTGGATCTTCATGGCGGACAAGTTAAACATTTTACACTGTCAATTCCATTTTTGGAAGACTTTACTTATGTTAGAAGTTTGTTAGGGTTCCTCTCTGAAAGTATCATTGAAAATCTTATTCTAAAATTTCCGATTAGGGAGAGACCATACAAATTGCCTGCTTCATTTTTCAAATGTTTGAATTTGAAGCATCTATCTCTTGAATATTGTTTATTATCTCCTCCACCAGCCTTTAATAGTTTTGGAATATTAATTAGCTTGAAATTATACAATGTCACTGTTTTGTCCACATTGTTTGGAAGCTTAATCTCTCATTGCCCGTTGCTCGAGCAATTGGTGCTTGAAATATCAGATAGTTTCAGTGGTGTCATTGAAATTAATGCCTCCAAACTGAAGTCCCTTGAATTCAAAGGTAGAGTAAGCTTTATTCATTTGAAAACTATTCCTCTTCTGGCACAATTATCGCTTGCTCTTAGGGGAGACTATATTCTTGAATCAAGACATCACATTACTAGGTTCTTTGGGTTTTTTTGTGCGCTGGAAAATCTCCATTTGCATAACCGTAGTGTCAAGGTAAATATTTCATAACTTAACCGTAATGCACTTTCATATATGGAACATATTTTGTGCTATGAGCCAACCTTTAATTTGGGATATTTTTTCTAGATATTGGCTGCAAGTGCAGGTCAAGTACCAACTAGTCTTCCCTTTCATGTTGATTGTGTGAAACATCTTTACCTCGATGATCTTTATCAGAGTGAATTATATTTCGTCGCTTGTGTTTTTTGCTTGATGAGAAGCTTCCCATGTTTGGAATATCTGGAAATCAAGGTTCTTACTTAATCATCATAGGTCTTCTCTTTTGCGTTCTTACTGAATTATATTTCGTTGCTTGTGTTCTTACTTAAACATCTCCATTTGTTTTTTTTATTCTTAGGTGGATAATAGTGAGGTACTTTTAGATCTGGATAACATTGATTTAGAAGAAAGGTTTGGAGATACAAATTCAACAACCTTAGAGTCATTGTGATTAGGAGTATTCGACGGATAAATCCTCACATGCAACTGCTCATGCTTCTTTTGGCTAAGTCTCCGGCTCTTCTGAGAATCAAAATTGAGGCATTAACCTATGAAGATAGTGAAAGTATCAATGCACTAACTGAGCGGCTAGAATTACAGTGTGCAGCACCTGAAGCTGAAATTATTTTAAAAGTTCAAATTAAGTAGTATTGGTATATCCAGTGTGTTAATTTTGCGTTAAACACTATTCTCTTAATTTTCTATTAATATTATGTTACTATTATGTTAATGCCATTTTGTGTTGCAAATTTTGCTATTTATCTTGCAATTTTTGTTGTTTGTTAATGCCATTTTGTGTTGCAAATTCTGTTATTTTTTATTATTTATATTGTGGCAATTATTTTCTGTTAATATATGCAAATTTTGTTGTTTGTCTGTTACTAGACATCTTAATGTTTCCTTCTCATTTTTTTGGCACCAAAAAGAAGAGACAAATAATTTGATATGGGTTTACTCTTGTAATATTTGTATAAAAAGTAAACAAAACTAATTGTGGCAGTTGTAGTGGAGGTTTTTAAATTGCCATAAACTGACAAAATAACTGACACAATATAAATAATAAAAAATAAAATTAAAAAAAACTGAAAAAATAACTGCCACAATTTGTTCAACAGTGTAGGTATTAGTTTTTTTTCTCTAAGGGTTGTGATTGTTAATAGATGATATGAAGGAGTAAAAAAAATGACACAATATGTCCATTCCGATCCCCTCCTCAAGGTAGTTATAAAACTAACTGATTTCCTTTCCGTGTATAAAATAGAAGTATAGATTGGACAAATAGATATTTTTAATGCAACTAAACACACAGTTTTTCAGTTAGTATAAATAAAGTATAAAAACTTTATGATAATCATCGTGTAAGAAATAAATTAGTTTTCTATTTTATTGGACAATAAAAAAAATTAAAATTTAATTTTAATTTATCAAGATTTTAATATAAATATTTTATGTAGAAAATGAAGTTAAGTTTGAATGATAATCATCGTGTATGACCTTAACGTATGAAACTATATAAACGGATATTATATTCCAATGAATCGCAACGATGTAATTATCATAGGTCATATGATTAAAACAACTTTACTCGGTGGAATTACTTAGTTGCCATTGGCCGATACGTATGACCTTAATGTATGAAACTATATAAACGGTCATAATATTACTATGAATCGCAACGATGTAATTATCATAGGTCATGTGACTACTACAACCTTAGTCAGTGGACTTGTACAGTTGCCATTGGCCGATACGTATGACCTTAACGTATGAAACTATATAAACGGCTATTATACTACTATGAATCACAATGATGTAATTATCATAGGTCATATGACTAAAACAACTTTACTCGGTGGAATTACTTAGTTGCTATTGGCCGATACGTATGACCTTAATGTATGAANTATATATATATATATATATATATAGACGTTTAATGTAAATATATATAAAGTGCAACAATATTTCATAACTAAATTGCTAATTATATCCCAAATATAACTATTGGTTATAAAATTAAAATCACAACTTTTTTGTCATCAATAAATATTATATATATGGTCAAATGTGGACTACATATGCAAAATATAGATATTAATTAGGTTCCAAAATTTTCTTTTATTAAACTTTATGGTCACATTCACACATACAAAAAACTTTTAATACCCTCTCACACACACAAAATTTCATAGATTGGTCGTGTTTGTGTATATATAAGTTTATATATACATTCACACACACACACAACGTTTTAATACCCTCACTCTTACACAAACCCTAGAAACAAACCATGGACCCCTCTCCCAGCGCTGCCAAACGATCCCCATCCGACTACTCTTCCAATGATAACGACGAAGAGACAAATCCAACATTTGAAGTGCATATGAAAGATTCATACATCAAGCAAGATTATATGGTAATTGAGATTTTTTTATAAGATTTTGTTTTCAAATACAATCTGTTTTTCGATTCAAAAATACAAATGTTACTTTTGTTTTTCGAAAATAGCTTTGGACAAGAAGCAGAAATTGATTTGGTTGTATTAAAATCCCAAATAAATTTTTTTCTTTTTGTTTGCAGCATATTCCAAAACGAATATGGAATTACATTCCTGAATCAATGGGCGACACTGTTCTTCAATATGACGGCATAGAGTTTTTTATGGGAATTAACATTGGTAAACGACGATGGCTGAAAGACGGCTGGAAAATTTTCGTGATGATTAATGATATAAGGCGGGGTTGTTTTGTTAAATTTGAGTTGGTTGAAATTGAAGAACTGTATGTTTTCTTCAAAGTGAAAGTGAAAGGGCAAGGAACTCCAGAAGATCCGGTTGAAATTAACTGGTTTGTAGGTTATGTTTGTTGGAAATTCATTGTTTTTTCACTTTTGTTGTTTTTTATTTAATTTTCATCCAGCAATGTGTACGTTTTGTGTAAGTTTTGTTTGAAATTAACTAATGTGTATGTTTTGTTATATTAATGTAATTAAATTTTCCGTTTGTTATAATTTTAATTTTTTTGTATCGTTTCAGTATAGTATCATGGTTAGAATATAATATTCATGCAAGTACAAACCCTAACTATATGATGAGAATGTGAACAGTGTTTCATTCAAAAAGTTGGTATGTGAATAGTGTTAGTATTAAATTGTATTTAATATTTACTTGAAATTCGAAATAATAAATACAATTCAACTCACACCAGTAATTCAACTCCCACCATTAATAACATTTGAAGTATTTTGTTTTGAAATTTTAATCTGCATCTTAGTTTTCTTTACTATATATATATATATATATATATATATATATTATCATTTAAAAAATCCAAAATGGTAGAGTAAATGATGCACTGGGAAGTTAAATGTGTTGGTATGTTATTAATTTGTAAAAGTAAATGCTATATTGGGTAATTAAATGGGTTGGTTTTGTATTTTTTTTCTTTTGGTAAATCTACACTGCATTGGCAGTGTAGTTGTTGTATTTCATGTCAGAAGAGAGGGGTATTAGGCACGGTTTTATCTTTAAAAAAAAAATACAACTAACAAATATATGTTGAATGTTGAAGGTAGAATTGTATAACACAAATATAATTCACATTTATTGAATAATATAATTAACATTTATGAACAAAAAACATACCACACGTTCTTAAAACAAAGTCAATAAAATCAAAAAAATCTATCTGAAATCAAATTAAACAAGTTTCAAACTTAAATCATCTCAAACTAAACGGTCAAGTCTTCTACTTCCCAGTATGCTTCATCGTTTAGATCAAGCAAGCTACTCTGTGGTTGTAATGTTGCATCATCTTGCTTTAATTAGAGTAAATAAGACTATTAAGCAATTTATTTACCTAAAATAAAATAAAATATTAAATCAAATTTGTTAAACTTTACCTCAATTCCTTCCGTTAGCGGATGACTCTACCACGACCTCTACCACCTACTCTAGCGCGACCTCTACCACCACCTCTACCACCAGTTCTACCACCACCTCTACCAACACCTCTACCACCACTTCTACCCCTCCTATTTCCTCTAACTCCACTTCCACCACCCATTTATGAACTTCTAAAGTATGAATCAATTCGCCCTCTATATCTATTCAACCTTGGACGTCCACGAGAATCTACATATCTAGGATCTCTTATATCTCTTCCTTCACCCTCACCCTCACCCTCACCCTCGACCTCACCCTCGCCATCACCATCATGTGTATATTCCAAATCCCAATTTGGATCTATCATATCATCATCCCAATTCATAAGGTCATGTTCCAATCTGTTCAAATTATACTTAATATATCGCCTCATCACTTCATTGTCCAATGCAATATCACAAACCCATTAAAAATGCTTTAATAGTTCCTTGTATATCATGTATTCAGAAGTCATACGTGGGTAACCTCCTAGAAAGAAACGTTTCAAGTGCGGACGAACAACATATTTTCTCCACCTTTTCAATATATACCTCTCGTCAACATTTTTAATCATTTTGTGAGACAACACCTTTAGTATATGACAGCATAGAATACCCCTTGTTTCAAACCACTTGCAACTGCAACTTAGATATTCGCCAATAGGAGTATATTCAACCGTGAATACAAATGTATCTCTAGTGTAAAAACTCCTTAGCGAAGAATCTGATATAATGTATTTTTCCACTCCAGGGGTTGCTTGATGATCTTCAGGGGTGCTGATTTCACAATGGAACAATTTCCTTAATTGTAACTGAAAAAATTCAAACACTTCACGAGTATAACATTTTTAAAGTTTTTCCTCCCATGCGAATTCAGACAAACATTTTGGTTCAAAGCACCTTGACCTATATTCAGCTTCCAATTCTTTCTCGAACTTTGATCTTATGGCTAACTCATATTGCTAAATAAATAGTTTCAAAGTGCTTTGGCGGGTGATAAATACATCAAAGAAAGCATGCATGCCTTCACTTCTCTGTGTGGACAACATCCCGACCCAAAAGTGGTCATTTAGGTATACAGGAACCCACTTTTCCTTCTCCAAATACAGCTTATAAAACCAATCCCTTCCATCTAAGTTATATTTTTCAATATATTCAGTCCATCTTCTCTCAAACTCAACAACGTTAATGTTATCAAGGACTAAGGCCTTAAATTATTTCTTTTCAATCTTAGCATCAAGAACTCCGCTTAACTTCATAGGCAACTTTGAGAATATGTGCCAAATACAAAATCTATGTACCGTATTTGGCATCAATTCATTTATAGCAGCCGTAATACTATCACATTGGTCAGTCATGATAGCTGATGGATGAACATTGTTTAGAGCCCCAAGCCATGTGGAGATCACCATTTTGTAACTTATTATATCTTCACTAGACATAAGAGCACATCCCAAGAGTATAGACTGCCTATGCTGATTTACACCAACAAATGAAGCAAATGGCATATTGTATCGATTCACTAGGTATGTTGTATCGAGGCATATTACATCATGGAACTCCTCATATGCAACCTTGGAGTGTGAATGAACCCATACGACATTACGAAGTCGACCAAAACCATCCACATCTACGGAGTAGTAAAAATCCCTGTCTTTTTGCTGCATGTCACTGAAGAACTTGAGCAATGATTGTGCGTACCCTTCCTGAAAATGAAGCTTTCTACTCTTCAAAATATAATTTCGACAATACTTTGGTGTACAACCCAGATTTTTGGGGCCACCGACAAGTATTTCAGCGACTCATATATTTTTTAGGGTCTTAAACCAGCAATATCTTTGGCTACAAGAGTTCTCTTAAGAGACCTACTAAGCGATCCGTGTCCAGCCATCAATCGCGATAGTGTTGGTTCCAATTGATGATTATATTTTTTAAACACCTTTGAAACACGTCATGAACCATTCTCCTCCAAAACTCCATTTATTCTAGTAGGGCAGTTCATCATCTTGGTAACATGCTTATTCCTTGGTTTCCTAGACCTATCACAACCATATTGAACATACCTAACAATATCACCACATTTTTGTTTGATGTTCTTTTAACAATGCAAAACCTTGATAATCTTGCATGTTCCTTATAAAAATCAAACATAACATCCTTACTAGTGAGCCTCATCCCAGTAATTGGACCACTTATGAGATCTTCTTTATTGAACTCGTTAGGCATTTCCCTTTCCTCTCCAGCTTCTGCCTCTTTCTCTAAATAATGGTCGTCATCATCATCATCATCATCATCATCATCATCATCATCATCATCATCATCATCATAATCACAATCATCGTCATCAGCAGCAACATCGTCAACATGATTTTCTCCATCATTGAAGTTGCTGTCTGAATCAATGTCGATCGAATCATCTTCATTCATCAAACCCCAATGATATGTGTAATGCATTCCTTAGTTGATCCGACCTAGTTTCTAGGCTGTTATTCGGGTTTAATGGCTCCAAACTAGTTTCGTTAGCATTCATGTTTAGGTTAAGAATAAGGGTGGTGAATTATGTGTTTAATGAAAGCTCTATTAACATAAGTGTATGGTATGACAAGTTATAGTATATAAATAAAAAAATAATATTATGTATACATACTAGACCTTTGAACTCCCCATCTGTATAAATTGTATTTAGAAAAAAAAATACGTAATATTATAAATTGTATTTTTTTTAAAATACTTAATAATTATACCGTATAAAAGAAAAAAATACGAATGGCCATGCATAAGAGAATGATTATTTATGGGATCAATATTTTGGGATAATCAATATTTATTATCTAATTTTGGAGGGAATTTTGGTGAAAAAAATAGCCATTAAGCCAATTGTGAAGAGAAGGACTTTACTGGTATTTCACGGGTGTGGACAAAGTTGGGACACGATGAATTTGGCCAAATAGCAGCACTCTAAACCTAAATCTCAATTTTGGGTCAAACAATTAGAATACCATAATGTACTGCTAACTAATTAACTACACTTTTTTATATTATCTATGGAGTCAAACAATCCTTTTAATTATGATTGTTTTCAGGAAAAAATGGATTCATTTAATTACATGATTAAATTAGCCTCGAAATCATCACAGCATGACTACTACAAAGCATTTACTAATTACTACATTGTCTTTCACCTGATGATGATTAGAAATAGATAATTAATAATGCTATGTCCTTTAAAGAACAACATTGGTGCAAACACCTGAAAAGAGCTTCTAAACGACAAATTTATATTAGTAGTTGATTGCCAAACCCTTAACATTTGGAAAATAGCTAAAATTATTTCTGAAAATCACACATTTTGTTTGTGATAATTTTTTTTTTTTTTTTTTGCTTTCAGCTTGTTAACCAAAATCTTTGAGTCTTTAGCAAAAGGTACGCACGACGTGCTCAAACTTATGAAATAAAGAGAGACAGATAAGACTAAAACTTATAAAGCCACTAGACATTTCAATTTATTTATTTTTTCATGCGTAATACTCTCTCTGTTAACTTTTACTTGGCAAGTATATTAAAAATAGACTTTTATTTTTACTTATTATGCATATCAAGAGAGGACAATTTTTTTCCTGTTATACCCACAATATTTATTATTCATTTCAAATCATTTTCTCAAATCCAATAAAATATGCATCAATTAATATGGATATTATGATAAATTATACACTTTATTTATCATTTCTTAAGGGGCGTGAAAAATCTAAGCGTGCCAAGTAAAAGTGAAATAGGAGTATGTTTGAGCTTTTTTGTCCTGCCTAATTGTTGGAAGGGCTTTAAACAAAACATTTTTTAATTAACTAAGCAGCAAGTCACGCCTATTGTTGAAAAGAAAGAAGAAGCAAATCATGCTTTGTTGGGCTAAACCTGCCCAAAAATAACTCTTAACATGATATAATATTGTCTGTTTTTCGTTTAAATTCACACGATTTTTTTTAAAAGGCCTCATACCATTAAGAGATTCCAACACCTTGTATGTATGCTCCCAATCTATTGTCCACTTTTGGGCTAAGTCGACACGTTTTTTCCCCAAAATGCCTATATCATTAAGAGATTCTTATACCTTATATGTAGACTCCCAATCTTTTCAGCTACCAATGTGAGACTTTGTTCGCCCGCTAAAAAATGCACCAAGGCCCATACCATCCTTCATCCATCGCTATACTCGTCATGCTGAAACTGAGCTCTAATACCAGTTGTTGGGATAAACTAGCCCAAAGACCTCTTAACATGATGTGATATTGTTCAATTTTTACCAAGCCCGTACAATTTTCCCAAAAGACTTCACACATTAAGAGATTCTTATACTTTATATGTAGGTTTCCAATATATTCAACAACTAATATATGACTTTTTTGGCACAATCAATATGTTTGATCGCTCTTCATGTATAATCTATTACATGTTGTAACACTTGATTATAAATTTGTAACAACAAATTTTTGCGTCGAAGAAAATAAATAATCAAGATTAGAAAATTGTGTAACTAATGTGGTATTTGATTTTCAACAAATAATGAGTGTTACAATCTCTATTGTATTCCTCTGATTCTTCAAGAATGTAAAGTATCTTAATGAGCTTGATTTTGATTTGATTCAAGGGCTTGTAAAGCTTGGTCTTGAATCTCCTTCTTCAACTTAAATTTGGATTTGATCACAAATAAGTAATTTGATCTTGAACGTCTTGGTATTTGATTTAACTTCGTTCTTGATCTTGAACTTGAACTTTTAGCTTGAATGCTTGAACTTGTATCTTGTAGAGAAATTGCGGTGTTTGATCCATTAGCCAGAAGTTTGTAACAACAAATTTCCGCATCAAAAAATAATCAAGACTAGGAAACTATCGGCTGTAGATACACTTTAAGTATGTTATTATTGTATTTCTTATTAAGAACATACCAAACACCTTTTTTTTTTCCGAGTACTTTATCGATGTCACGACCCAAATTCCCAACCATCGGGATCGTGATGACACCTAACATCATACTCGCTAGGCAAGCCAATGATAGAATTTAGCTAACCATTTTCTTTAAAAAATTATTTGAATATAAGTAAACAACCTAAATTAGGTGATAACAAATGCGGAATATAAATAAATATTTCTTAACCCTAAAACTATTACTACCACCCAAATTTGGTGTCACAATCCACGATCGTTCTATGAATAGCTAGAAATATTGGTCTCAAAGAAAAGTAAATCTATTTGAAAGAAAATAAAACAAAAATGTAGAACATTGGAGGGGACGCCTAGGCATGCGGACACCCGCAGAACTACCTTGGGTCTCCTAAATGAATGTCTGCAACCGACCTCTCGATCAGCCACAATCTCACGACCCAAGCTGGAGGATCGTGACTAGTACCCGGGCCATACTTGCCGAGCACCAACGTACATTTTATCTAATCTTCTTATTATATGTGGGCATCATCATCATCGTATCAACATCCTCCTCTATGTGCATCATCATCATCATATCATACCCGGCCTCAAAGAGTACTCGGTAAATCCAACTGATCAGTGGTTGTACAATAGGTGCCATACCCGACCGACTATAGTGCGGCTCGATAGAGTAAAATAGATACATATATATAATGCATGTAGGACTCATTGGAATCATGTTCTGAACATTTTGGAGTGACGTAAAGTCGATATTCTCTGTACACATTATTAGGATTAACTCTTCATCAAGAATATTATAAGAATCAGGAAGTACCAACAACATTGATAACATAAAAATAAGAGGAGCAACCTCAACATCAATTGTTCCATAAGAAGGGGAACAATGTAAGTACTGCTAGCTTCTAAGAGTAGAGTATCTTTGGAAGCTCGTTCATTTCATTATGTATAATCGGAGTCGTACAAAAGAAGGAAAGGGATAGCCTCACATACCTTGTATATACTGCCCCAATCTCAAGCTATGCAATTGTCACGACTCCTTAGTCTACAATAAGAACAACGACACTATCATTATCATTTAAGCGTCATAACTATTGTGTATCGACCACAACCTATTTTACGATGAAACGGACAGCACCTCCCCTATATATATGACTTCACACAAGTCAAAAAAATTACCAAACAGCCCAAACAACATCAATAATAATCAAATTGAGCCTCCCAAAATAGTCCACACACAACCTAATAACTTCATACATAAGACGACCATCGTAGTCGTGTCAAACGACCCGGAAATGTTACAATGAATGACCATCCCACAACCCTACATCTATATGGTGTTTCTACACAACCTTCCTCCTCCAGAAATCCACAATAAAGTAGTAAACACACAGCCCAACAACAACACAAAACAGTCCGCAAAACAGTCCGCTACAAGTGAATAACTCGAACTCACGGCTTCTTATCGCCGTCCCGTGAGTTCTTACAAGTATAAAAAGAATTACCATGAATTTACAGCACAAAAAAATGAATGAAAGAGAGCAGTAAACTCACCTTACTTTCTGGATAACTCAGCCATTATCTTGGTTCTTCAAACTCTAGGGTTTACCCCCAATTTGAACTTGAAAGAGAGGGAAAATCAAATAGGGTTTGTGGATAATTTTTGGGAGGAAGTTTGCAGGGGTTTAGGTATGGTTATTTGTGAAATATAATGAGGGATATATTACAGGGGATAAGCCTTTTAATGGGCTCTTTGGATGATCCGAAATTGCCTCTTTTTGGCTATCATTTAACCAAGTAGGTGACCTGCCTACTTGTCACCTATCAACTTGTGCAGTCTCGTAAAAATGTCTATATCTCTCTACTCCAATGTCGTATTGATAAGCGGTTTAATTCGTTGGACTCATAGTTCTTCAATTCGGTGGGTATATCACCCTGTAATTCCAAGTAGATTGGGAGAAAAACTTAATAACATTTGACCTAAAGTTTAAGAGAAACTATGAACCTAAGTTGCGATAACTCTTGTCGACTTTTGTTCATAACTCGTTTGACTTCAAGACTATGATACGGATATTATATGATTCAAATACCTTAAAACACGACCTCTTGAGAATATCAAGCACCCCTAGGTTTACTCAAAAATATGAGTTACAACATGCTTGATTCGTTTAACTTCTAATACGTGTTAATCACTCTTATACACTCTTGTATCATTTAATATCAATAGGATTAACTTCTTATCATCTCAATGATAATCTCTTCTCATGTTTACGTTGATTAACTTATGGCATGAGCCAACGTACGTGAATATGGGTTGTAACACCCTCCCCCTTTAGGAGCATTGGTCGTCGAATGTAAGTGTTTAGGGGGAGCCTAACTCATCGTGGATTCTAACGGAAATTTCCGGCCCAAATTTCCCCTATAAAATGGATACTAGACAAACTTACAAGCAGTTAAACCCAACGTATTGCCTTGCAAGGCTACGCAAAGCATTATGGATATGTACACTATCTGCATATCACCATTGTGTATTAAGGAGGAGTACTCTCAAGTTATTGCTTACCATTATAGAGTTGTTTCACCTTCTAATGCATCCTGCATCCCCTCGGCATCCTTGTTATCTTGAATCTGGAACAAGTAAGGGTATTTAGACTTTATCTGCTCTTCTGCTTCCCAAGTAATTTCTTCCATGTTCTTGTTCCTCCACAATACTTTGACGGAAGCCACATCCTTTGTTCTTAGCTTGCAGACTTGTCGATCTAATATAGCTACTGGCACTTCTTCATGTGATATATCCTATGTAACTTGTACATCTTTGATAGGGACGACTTGATAAGGGTCTCCAATACATTTCCTCAACATAGATACATGGAATATCGGGTGGACAAATTCCAATTCGGATGGCAATTCAAACTCATAAGCAACCTGTCCAATTCGTTAGAGAATTTTGTACGGACCGATATACCGTGGACTCAGCTTACCCTTCTTCCCAAAACGCATAACACCCTTCATCGGCGAGATCCTCAGGAAAACCCAATCACCAACCTCGAACTCCAAATCACGACGTTGGACATCAGAATAAGACTTTTGCCTGCTTTGTGCCGTCCTTAGCCGCTCTTGTATCAGTTCCACCTTCTCAATGGCTTGGTGAATCAAATCTGGCCCATATAGTTCTGTTTCACCGACTTCGAACCATCCAAGTGGTGATCTACATCTCCTCCCATATAGTGCCTCGTACGGGGCCATTTTAATACTGGAATGATAGCTATTATTGTAGGTAAATTCTATCAGTGGAAGATGGTCATCCCAATTCCCCTTGAAATCCAGAACACATGCTCGTAGCATATCTTCAAGTGTTTGGATGGTACGTTCAGACTGTCCGTCAGTCTATGGATGGAATGCAGTGCTGAGATTCACTTGTGTGCCTAAACCCTTAAGAAAAGACCTCCAAAAGTTAGCCGCAAATTGCGCTCCTCGGTCTGATATAATAGATATCGGTACACCATGAAGCCTAACAATCTCCTCGATTACAACTTTGCATAATCTTCATTTGTGTAAGTTGTCTTAATTGGCAGAAAATGGGCACATTTTGTAAGTCGATCAACTATCACCCATATGGAGTCAAACTTATGATAAGAGCGAGGCAATCCAATAATGAAGTCCATATTAATCACCTCCCCTTTCCAGGTCGGAATCTCTATATTCTGAAGCAATCCACTGGGTTTCTGATGTTCGGTTTTTACTTGTTTACAATTAGGAAACTGGGCTACAAATTCTGCAATAGACTTCTTCATGTTATCCCACCAATACTGCTCCTTAACATCATGATACATCTTTGTCGAACCGGGATTGATGGAATATCAGGATTGATGAATCTCAATCATAATCTTCTCTCTCAACCCTGCCACATCAGGCACACATAACCGACCCTGGTATCTCAGTGCCCCATCTGCTCCGATCTCAAAAGCCGTAATTTTACACTGTTGAATGCTTTCTCTCAATCGTACTAAGGTAGGATCTTCATATGGTCGTGCTTTTACCTCGGCTACCAAAGATGATTCTGATGTATTTTGTACAGTAACCTCTCCTTCATCAGAGTCTAACAATCTAATTCTCATATTCGCTAGCTGATGAAGCTCATTAGTCAACCCCTGTCTACTTGCCTCAATGTGTACCAAGCTTCCCATTGACTTATGACTGAGAGCGCTGCCACAACATTGGATTTACCGGAATGGTACAATATTTCGACATTATAATCTTTCAGTAATTCAAGCCACCTACACTGCCTCAAATTCAACTCCTTCTGCTTGAAAATGTATTGTAAACTCTTGTGATTTGTGTAGATGTCAACATGGACGCCGTATAAGTAGTGCCGCCATATCTTCAAAGCATACATTACTGCAGCCAATTCCAAATCATGGGTCGGGTAATTCTTTTCATGCTTCTTCAATTTTCTTGATGCATAAGAAATCAACTTCCCATGTTGCATCAATACGCACCCCAAACCTATACTGAGGCTCATAATATACCACGTAACCTTATGTTCCTACTGGGAGAGTGAGAACTGACGCAAATGTCAATCGATTCTTTAACTCCTGAAAACTTTGTTCACAAGCGTCAGACCACTGGAACTTAGTAGCTTTCTGTGTTAACCTAGTCAATGGTGATGATATAGAGGAAAACCCTTCTACAAATCGCCTATAATCTCCTGCTAGTCCCAGGAAGCTGCGGACTTCTGATGGTGTTGTAGGTCTCGGCCAATTCTTTACTGCATCGATCTTTTGAGTGTCGACACTAATACCCTCGTCAGATATCACATGTCCAAGGAATGCTACTGAGTTTAGCCAAAATTCACATTTGGAGAGCTTAGCATATAACTTACGATCCTGAAGCGTCTGTAATACTATATGCAAGTGGCCTGCATGTTCTGCCTCTGAACGAGAATACACCAAAATGTCATCAATGAATACGATCACGAACACATCAAGATAGGTCCTGAATATAGTATTCATGAGATCCAAAAAAACTGTTGGGGCATTTGTTAGCCCAAACGACATCGCCAAGAACTCAAAGTGCCCATATCTTGTCCGAAAGTCCGTATGGAATATCCTTCTCCTTAACCCTCACCCGATGATACCCTGAACGTAAGTCAATCTTGGAGAAATACTTGGCACCCTGGAGTTGGTCAAACAGGTCGTCAATCCTTGGAAGTGGATATTTGTTCTTTATAGTTAACTTATTCAACTGTCGATAGTCGATAGTCGATACACATCCGTAATGACCCGTCTTTCTTCCGCACGAATAGGACTGGCACACACCAAGTTGAAGTGCTAAGCCTAATGAGGCCCTTATCCAGCAAGTTCTTCAACTGTGCCTTCAACTCGTGCAACTCTGTCGGGGCCATCCTATATGGAAGAATAGATATGGGTTGAGTGTCAGGCAATACATCAGTGCTAAACTCAATCTCCCTTTCAAGTGGAAGGCCTGGAAGTTCATCTAGGAAAACATCTGGAAATTCATTGACCACAGGGATTGATTGTAGAGTAGGCGACTTTGTCTGCGCATCCCTAATGCGAACGAGATGATAAGTGTACCCTTTTGAGATCATCTTTCTTGCCTTAAGATAGGAAATAAACCTACCTTTCGACGTAGCAATGTTCCCTTTCCATTCGATGACAGGTTCATTAGGAAATTGAAACCTAACCACCTTCGTACGACAATCAACATTTGCATAGCATGAGGCTAACCAGTCCATTCCCATTATCACGTCGAAATCAACCATTTCTAATTCAAATAAATTCCCCGAGGTTTGACGACTACAAATCATCACTGTGCAACCTTTATAAACCCTTCTAGCAATCACAGAATCTCCTATCGGAGTAGATACCGCAAGTGGTTTACTTATCAATTCAGGTTCAACGCCAAACTTATTAGACACAAAAGGTTAACATATGATAATGTAGATCCCGGATCAATCAACGCATATACATCATAATAAAACACATACAATATACCTGTACCAACATCCTGAGACGACTCGAGATCCTGTCGACCTACTAGAGCGTAGGTTCGATTTTGAGCACCACTCGAACTCGAACCTCTACCTCTACCACGACCTGTCGACTGCTGAAAACCCTGTGCTGGAGGTCGAACTGATGAGGAAGAACCAGACACAGATCCAGTTGGCTGAGCCATACCACCACCTTCTCTGTTAGGACAATCCCGCTTCATATGGCCAGGTTGTCCACAAGAATAGCACGCATCAAAACCTCGACGGCACAGTCCAAAGTGGGCCTTGCCACACTGATCACAATAGGGTGCTGGGAGTCTCGTCTGACTAGTATCCCTAAGATATTGCCAGCTTGATGCCCGCGAACTCTGACCTGGACCAGAATAGGTAAATCGATCATACCGAGGCCTCTGAAACTGTGGAGGAGCACTAGCTACAGGTGGCGCCGAACTCCTCGAAAACTGGGGCCTAACACTACCTCTGAAGTCATGAGAATACCCTACAAACCTCGCTCTCTTATGCTGGCCCCTATCCTGCTCCCTATCTGCCCTTTGCTGGCGCTTACGATCCTCTAAGGTCTGAGCATAAGCCTGAATACGGGAAATATCCATGCCCTCCACCAAGGAGGCTGTCGTGCACTCATTTATCAGATGTGGTCCCAACCCGTTCACGAATATATGCGCCCTATCACTCATCTCGCCCACCATATGAGAAGCATACCTTGCTAAAGAATCAAAATGCATGCTATACTCTCGCACACTCATATTACCTTGTCTAAGGTTCAAGAACTTATCAGCTCTAGCTCGTCGTATCTCAACGGACAAATAGTGACGAAGAAAGGCCTCAGAAAATTCCTTCCACACAGATGGAGGGGAATTCAGACCCCTGGATCTCTCCCAACTATCATACCAAAAAATCGCTAAATCCCGTAACCTATATGAAGCCAAACTCTACTGCCTATGTATCTGTAGCATGCATCACCCGTAGTTTACGATGAACCTGGTCAATAAAAGTCTGTGGGTCCTCCTTGGGGTCTAATCCGATAAACACTAGAGGGTCTAGATTAATAAAATCATGAACTCTCGTACTATCCGGTTTATCAACAACACCGGTGTTCTGCCTCTGAGCCTGAACAGCTACCAAGCTAGTCAACAACTGCACCACACTCCGCATATCCTGCTCTGTAGGGCCATACGGAGGAACTGGTGGTGCTGGGTTCCTCCTAATATCCTCTGGATGAGACGGAGTAGATGAGGTATGAGACGACATCTCACTCTGAGCCTCACTTTGGCCTACTCTGGCTTGAGGCACCTGACTGGTACCCTCTCCCGCAGCTATATCAAGTCGTCTACTAATCGATTGCTTCCTAGTCGAAGGCATCGCTGAAAGAAAACAAGGTTAATATTAGATACAACACTAAAGACTCAACTCTACGCACGATCTAGATTTAGGAAGAAGGTAACAACCCTAGATGTCACGTACTCTCCTGATTATAAATGTGGCGCGCTACACATCCATAATCAAGACTCTACTAGACACGGCTCATAGACAACCATAGGACAGACATGCTCTGATACCAAGTTTGTCACGACCCAAACTGGAGGATCATGACTAGTACCCGGGTCATACTTGCCGAGCACCAACGTGAATTTTATCTAATCTTCTTATTATATTTAAGGGCCGACGAGATCAATATAAGTGGTAGATATGGATTATGAACACCAAACAATGATATATAATGGAATGAACATGGATAACATGGGATAACAAGACTGCCAAGAAACTACATATAAGTTAGGAGCTACCACGCTTCCATGAAAGACTATACAACAAAAATCATCCGACAAGGCATACCAAACTATACATAAGCCGACACATGTCTATGAGCCTCTAAAGGAGCATAAGTAATGCAACATAGTCGGAACATGGCCTCGACAATACCCATAATATCTATAACAAAATGGATACCAAGACCACGACAAGTCTGAAGAAGGGATCTCGCCTATAACCGCTGAACTGGAAAGCCTACTGTGGTGGGGGAACTGCGTCTACCTGTCTATCAGGACCTGCAGCACGACATGCAACATCCACAAATAAAAAAAACGTCAGTACGAATAATGTACTGAATATGTAAGGCATGTCAATATAAATATGAACAATAATGTAAAGAGAGGTAAAGAAGATACAACCTATAACATCTGAGTGTTTCTAAGAGACAGTAACATGAAATGCATGATACATATATATACATAATCTTTTGAAAACATCCGCCTCTGTGGGCATCATCATCATCGTATCAATATCCGCCTCTATGGGCATCATCATCATCATATCATACCCGGCCTCAAAGAGGACTCGGTAAATCCAATTGATCAGTGGTTGCACAATAGGTGCCATACCCGGCCGACTATAGTGCGGCTCGGTAGAGTAAAATAGATACATATATATAATGCATGTAGGACTCATTGGAATCATGTTCTGAACATTTCGGAGTGACGTAAGGTCGATATTCTCCGTACACATTATTAGGATTAACTCTTCATCAAGAATATTATAAGAATCAGGAAGTACCAACAACATTGATAACATAAGAATAAGAGGAGCAACCTCAACATCAATTGTTCCATAAGAAGGGAAACAATGTAAGTACTGCTAGCTTCTAAGAGTAGAGTATCTTTGGAAGCTCGTTCATTGCATTATGTATAATCGGAGTCGTGCAAAAGAAGGAAAGGGATAGCCTCACATAACTTGTATATACTGCCCCAATCTCAAGCTATGCAATTGTCACGACTCATTAGTCTACAATAAGAGAAACGACACTATCATTGTCATTTAAGCGTCATAACTATTGTGTATCGACCACAACCTATTTTACGATGAAACGGACAACAACTCCCCAATTTATATGACTTCACATAAGTCAAAAAACAATCACCAAACAGCCCAAACAACATTAATAATAATCAAATTGAGCCTCACAAAATAGTCCACACACAACCTAATAACTTCATACATAAGACGACCACTGTAGTCGTGTCAAACGACCCGGAAATGTTATGATGAACGACCAGCCCACAACCCTACATCTATATGGTGTTTCTCCACACCTTTCCTCCTCCACAAATCCACAATACAGTAGTAAAACATGCAGCCCAACAACAACACAAAACAGTCCGCTACAAGTGAATAACTCGAACTCAAGGCTTCCGATCACCGTCCCGTGAGTTCTTACAAGTATAAAACGAATTACTATGAATTTACAGCACAAAAAAATGGATGAAAGAGAGCAGTAAACTCACCTTACTTTCTGGATAAGTCAGCCCTTATCTTGGTTCTTCAAACTCTGGGGTTTACCCCCAATTTGAACTTGAAAGAGAGGGAAAATCAATTAGGGTTTGTGGATAATTTTTGGGAGGAATTTCGTAGGGTTTAGGTCTGGTTATTTGTGAAATATAATGAGGGATATATTGGAGGAGATAAGCCTTTTAATGGTGTCTTTGGATGACCCGAAATAGCCTCTTTTTGGCTATCATTTAACCAAGTAGGTGACCCACCTACTTGTCACCTAGCAGCTTGTGCAGTCTCGCAAAAATGTCTATATCTCTCTACTCCAATGTTGTATTGATAAGCGGTTTAATGCGTTGGAAACTAAACTCATAAATCTTCAATTTGGTGGGTATATCACCCTGTAATTCCAAGTATATTGGGATAAAAACTTAATAATATTTGATCTAAAGTTTAAGTAAAACTATGAACCTAAGTTGCAACAACTCTTGTCGACTTTTGTTTCATAACTCGTTTGTCTTCAAGAATATGATACGGATATTATATGATTCAAATACCTTAAAACACGACCTCTTGAGAATATCAAGCACCCCTAGGCTTACTCAAAAGTACGAGTTACAACATACTTGATTTGTTTAACTTCTAATACGTGTTAATCACTCTTATACACTCTTGTATCATTTAAGATCAATATGATTAACTTCTTATCATCTCAAAGATAATATCTTCTCATGTTTAAGTCGATTAACTTATGGCATGAGCCAACGTACGTGAATATGGGTTGTAACACACAATCAACTCCAAAATCTGCACAGAAAGTGTAGAGTGCAGTATCAGTACAACCGACCCCATGTACTGGTAAGTGCCAAGCCTAACCTCGACGAGGTAGTGACGAGGCTACGGTGGGGCTTTTATAACATAACCTGCGCACAATTTATAATAAAGCAAAAAAAAAAAAAAGTACGAAACAAAATGGAACAGTAACTTGCAGTAAATAAATATGGAACCCAACTATCTTGCCAATACTCAGGTATAACCAAATCCTATAGGAGTCTCAGTGCCACAGAACAAAATCACAACAGAAGTAGAATACATAAACAATAAAATGATGCGGCGCGCATCCCGATCCCATCATATAATCAGTAACACTGTGGATATTCATCCTTGTTACTCCTGTTGCGGCGTGCAATCTGATCCCACATGTCCACCCTTATTACTCCTTAATATATCTCCCTTATTACTCATGTTGCAGCGTGTAAACCGATCTCACATGTCAACCCTTATTACTCCTTGTTGCGGTGTGCAACCCGATCCCATAAGACAATCACATTTCACCCTTATTCCTCCTCAATAAGTCACCCTTATTACTCATGTTGCGGCGTGCAACTCGATCCCACCATATCAGTGCACATCGCACAATAAGAACATGTATTTCACAATTTAGTTCACGATCCTCCACAATATTTAAGCCTCAACCAAAGCTAATGGAAATCAATACAATTATGAAACTTCACCAATTAATACTACACACAGACCAACCGAAATATACCATCAAACACCGACCAACCAGCTTGAACCAATAATGTAACACAATGAAACTACAGAACAAATAATATTTTCAATAAAGGAACAACATCTAGCAAGAAGCAATTAAACATAGAAGCATCAATAAACATGACACAGTTAAGAGGGAAGATAATAAATTGGGAACGGGTAAGCGAACATGCTCAACATTTAATTTTGGCGGTATAGATACTCGTCACCACACATATACGCCACGCACATGGAATTTCACATAGAAATCAAGTCGGGGATCCCTAATCCCTCGAGTCAAAGTTAGACCAAACACTTAACTCAATTTCGCAGGCCACTCACTACTCAAGTACAACTTTCCCTTTAGAATTCACCTCAAAATCACTCTTATCTAATCATAATTAGTTTAATATCATCAATTATCACTAAAGGAATCAACTTTAATGCATAATTATAATTTTCCTAAGTTTTTCCAACAAAAGCCAAAAATCGACCCCGGGCCCGCTTGGTCCCAACTCGAGGTTCGGACCAAAATCCGTTTACCCATTCTTCGCCGAGCCCGGATTTACAATTAGTTCCGAAATCCGACCCAAAATCGAGGTCTAAATACCCAATTTTGTAAAATTTCCAATTCCCCCAAAATTCCTAATTTCTACCCTTAAAGAACAAGATTAAAGACTAGGAATTCATTAAATGATGATGGAAATCGAAGAAAACAAGTTAAAAAGTGCAAACCTATGATTGGATGTCGA
This sequence comes from Nicotiana paniculata, assembly GCA_005239505.1. Lineage (NCBI taxonomy): Eukaryota > Viridiplantae > Streptophyta > Magnoliopsida > Solanales > Solanaceae > Nicotiana > Nicotiana paniculata. The sequence continues at coordinate 67,789 of ML326079.1, read as the reverse complement.
AATCCCCTTTCAAGAATAGCACTAGGTTGAGTTTAAACGGGGGAGTTGTGAAATTTTCAAAAAAACCCGTGCTGGTTCTGTTTTTAATTCACTGGACAAGCCTTCATCGCGTTCGCAAGAGGCCTGTCGCGATCACGGTCCACACCTACTTAAGGCCTTCGCGTTCGCGAGTCCTTCTACGCATTCGCATAAGGCAACTCCCCCCAGGCCATCGCATTCGCAACCAAGTGGTCGCGTTCGCGGGGTACTGATCGCGTTCGCGAAGGGTATCATCCCCAATGCTTCGCGTCCGCGAAGAAGAAATTCTCCCTCAGGCAAGTTTACTCTTCGCGTTCGCCTGAGAAGCTTCGCGTCCGCAAAGAAGGAAACCAGCAAGTGCTAAAGCTGCAGAAAAACCAGAATTTCCTAAGTCCAAAACATCCCGAAGCCTATCCGAAACTCACCCGAGCCCTCGAGGCACCAAACTAAACATGCACACAAGTTTAACAACACCATACGGACTTGCTCGTGCGATCAAATCGCTAAAATAGCACATAAAACTACGAATTTAGCATCAAAATCAATGAAATTCTCAAGAACACTTAAAGTTTCTATTTTCTGGGTCCGAATCACGTCATATAAACTTCGTTTCTCACCAAAATTTACAGGCATGGTCTAGATATTATAACGGACCTAAACCGGGCTCCGGAACCAAAATACGGGTCCAATACCATAAAAATCAAGCATAAATCACATACTTTAAAATTATAAAATTTATGTAATTCAATTTTAGTCAAAAAATCATTTCTCGGGCTATGGACCTCGGAATTTGATTTCGGGCATACTCCCAGATCCCATATTTTATTACGGACCCATCAGGACTGTCGGAATACGGGTCCGTGTCCGTTTGCTCCAAACGTTGACCAAAATCAACTAAAATCATTTTTAAATCCCAAAAATTATTATTTAATAAATTTCACATAAAAAGCTTTCTGAATTTACGCCCGGATTGTGCATGCAAATCGAGGTGAATGAAAATAAAGTTTTTAAGGCTAACAAGCTCGGAATAGAGTCTTAATTCATAAGATGATCATTTGGTCATCACAATCGAAAAATGCGTTCTTAAATTTAACTAAAGAAAGAATAAATAATTTTTTACTAATATTATCTTAGGAATCGTATTTGATGAATAATCATATTACAATTCAAAATTCTGAATAAAATAATAAATAATCCAAGAAAGGCCCATTACCCCTAAAGCAAAATGACTTGCTGGTTGGTCATGTTTGTTATTTGTCTTTGTCTACTATATATCAATATTCGCACCACAAATAACGACACTGTCGCACCGTAACTCAATCAAATGAAGAATATCTTCCTCTCCATTTTTAGAACTATTAATATATGTTTCATGTAACCGTTTGTTTGGATGATTGTTACCTGTATCGTATTGTTACTTTAAATATAACGTTTATTTTGATTATTTTTTAAATTTTATTATATCTTATTATTAAATTTATCGTTACGTAACGATGAAAAATGCCACTTTATGTAACGGCGGACATAAACGGATGCCGTGTTCGAACCACAGATTCAACTGAACCCATAACTTTTAACGCGCAGTAAAAAATTATACGTAAAAATTCATTAAAATTGTAAATATAGTAAATATGAACCCATCTTTAAAAATATTCTTCATTTGAGAGGAAGATATTCTTCATTTGATCATGTGGTGATTGTTTCCTCTTCTTTCAAGTTGAACCCATAGAATTTAAATCCCGGATCCGTCTCTGACGACGGATTTGGTGTGGTGATGTCGTTACCTTGCTTTTTTCCTCTTATTTTGCCCTTTTTTATAATTAAATAATAATATTTTATCGTTTAACCTACTTTTTATATAATAATTCTATTTCATAACCTATTTTTCTTAGTAATGTTGAAAGATTATTCTTCATATTTTTGGTGCGTGATATCATGAAATCATGATAAACAATTATATTCATTAAACAATACAATACAATACACTATAAGACAATATGATATATCATGAAACGACACGTAACAATCATCCAAACAAGCGGTAAGAGGTTCATCCTTTGTTTTTATTTTTGTTTTTGTTTTGTTATTTATTTATTTCTTTTGAACTGATGGACAAGGTTTAACTTGTTTGGTCAAAATTCAAGAAAAACAAGAAGTACTAAATCTAAAAAAGAATAGTACTCCATAACTTATTTTAAAGAATTAATTAAGCTGCTCGACAAAACTTTCGAATTAAAAAGTTAGTCAAAATAGTAGTAATAAAAGCTTTTACTCTGAAAAAGAAGAGGAAACAATCACCACATTCCCCAATGGCCAAATTCCAAAAAATGCCGTATTCAATTTTTTTAATATATATGATGTCGGGTGTTGCGCGCAGTGTAGTTTTCCATGTCCAGGCCACAGAGTACAGTTCAAATTAATAGCCTGTTTGACCTAGACGCTAAAATCAATTTATTTGAAAAATACTTTTTAAAAAAGTAATTTTCAATAAAATATTTTTGATAAAAAATAATTTGTAATTAACTGATTAATTTTAAAAGCACTTTGAGCAATAACTAATGTTTGATCAAGTTTTAAAAAAAATAATTTTAAGTGTATATTTCGCAAAAAATACATTAAAAAAAAATACTTTTAGGATAAATTATTATCTTTCCTGAGTCGAGTGTCTATCGGAAACAGTCTCTCTATCTGTTAGGTAAAGGTAAGATCTGCGTACAAACTATCCTCCCCAGACCCCACCTGATGGGAACATACTGAGTTTGTTATTGTTACTTTTAGGATAAATTATTTTTTTCTACTTGTCAAAAAATTATTTTTGTTTGTAGTCAAAAAATATTTTTTTTCATCTAAAAACTTGGTTCTTTTGGCAAAAAAAGCGCATAAAAGAGGCTATATATAAGACAAGTTCAGTTTTTTTTCTTCTAAAGTTTCTTTTAGAAAAGTTCACAAGTTAAGAAAAAGGAACCAAATTCAAATGCTAATGGCCAGATGGCAGATGCTACCAACTCTTTTTTTTAATTTGTCTGCAATTCTCTGCAGCTCATTTTTTAAACTGAGTTTTCGAATAAAAGCTTCTTTCACCAGAGCGCGGTAAGACCATTTCTCATCTCCACGTCACCACAACCCCATCCTTTTTTCAAATCGAATTCATAGCCTATTTGGCCAAGCTTAGACCCGTTTGGACATAAGAATTTTTTTTTTTTTCTTTTTTTTTTTTATAAAACAGTGTTTGATTATCAAATTTTATAATTTTTCCAATCTCATTTGAAAATGCATTTTCAAAGTTGAAAAACTGGTTTCAATTGAAAATGGAAAGGTTGCTAGGTTTTAGTTGCAAAATATGTTGAAAAAAAGACATTCAAATATGTTAGCAAAAATTATAACCAAACACAACTTCATTTTCCAATTCAAATTTTAGTGAAATTTCAAATTTGAATTATTTTTTGGAGTTCATGTTCAAACGCCTACTTAATTTTTGACTATAAGTGTTTTTTTTTTTTTTTAAGTTAAAAGTGTTATTTTGCCAAAATCATGGTGTTTGATAAATTTTTTGAAAGAAAAAAAGTACTTTAGAGTAGAAGAAGAAGCAGTATTGGAGAAACAGAAAAAATAGTTTTTTTCCAAAAATATTTTTTTTGAAAAGCACTTTTGAGAAAAATACACTTACAAGTTACAAACATTTTTTAAAAGCTTGACCAGACATTAGTTGTTGCTCAAAAATGCTTTTCAAATTAATTAGCCAAACACAAACTACTTCTCACCAAATATACCTTTTTAAAAAGTACTTTTAAGAAAAACGATTTTCAAAATAAGCAAATTTTAGAAATTTGACCAAACATGCTATCAATTTCGTATTGTAATACATTGAGCATACATAGATTTTTAGTTTATAAAAATTCAGCTCTTTTATTCGAACTGACGAAATTTTAATCAATTTTTTTTTTTTGACACGCTCAAGCTAAATAATGATCGCGAGGGTCTTCTTACCTAATTTCAATTTTTCATCCGATTGCAGTTTATTTCATTACAGATAGACTTTTTTATTTATTTTTCCATTGATTCTCTTGTTTTGAGTTTTTAATTATAATGTAATTAGTGCTTTAATGCAAAAACGAAATTAGGAAAAAAATCTCCATCGAAATTATTTTTACTTACTAGTCATGTGAAACACATATGACAAATTTATGAGTTTTAATTGACCGCTTTGATAGTAACTATACATAACTTTACATTTGAAAAAGGTTATTGGCTCTTATAGTAACTATATTAAGATTCTTTACACAAATAATCGATTATATTAATTATTTACTGTATTATGTGGGGGTCTCGGAAAAATCGGACCACAAGAGATTATTGTAGACAGCTTTGTCCTATATTTCTACAAGAAAATGTTTTTACGGCTTGAACTCGTGATCTTCTGGTCACATGACAACAACATTACCAATTATGTCAAGATTCCTCTTTATTAATTATATATATATAATACATAAATTATACATATATTATAGTTCGACATACTATTTTAAGTTTAAGTTATTGGGTGAGCGCTAAAATTAAATACTCCCCAATCTCCTATAGCGATGTATATTTTATTTAAATTTAAAAATCAACTGTAGCAAAAATAATTCAAACTCACCCTCCCATTATTCCTCAGTTCTCACTCCTCGTCTCTCTCCCTTCTCTGCATTTCTTCTTTGTCTTAAAGAAGACGAAACCAAGTTTCAGATTAGATATACAATTATAGCAACCACACTACATAATTTACACACAGACACACAGTGTATTCATCCTCTGAAGCTTCTCTCTCACTACCATTTTGCTTCAAATCCTAAGCAGTAAGCATCAATTCAAAATCCATTACTTCACTCTCTCTTCTTGTTCCATAGAAATGCGTGTACTCCAAACGCAGCCACAAGCGCGTGTACATAAATAGAGAAGTTTAGCTTGAGTTTGAGCTTGAGCTCGAGCTAGGTCGTTGATGGCTTCATCATCGAGAGGTAGCAGAAGTAGTTCACCATTTCAGTACCGTAGTAAACCTTCAACTCCGTACTCTTCATCTTCGTCATCCTCATCATCCGTCATGAACCCTAAGCTACTACCGCGATCTTTCTCTTCATCTACGACGTCGTTTTACGGCTCTTCAAATGGCTACAATTCCAGATCCATGAGTCGTTCCGATTCGATGTACTCGCAAGGTTACGAAAATCGTACGCCGGTCAGTTACACGTCGGAAGCGGAAGAGGAGTTGGTTGATGAACCAGTTGATGATATGTCTAGATCGGGAGATAGCATTTCAGTCACTGTCAGGTTTCGCCCAATGAGGTAAATTCTAGATCTGTTTGAACTAATTTAGATATGGGTTTAAGTTATATAGTGTAGAAAATATTTATACCATCAGTGTGAGACCTGTTACGACTGGTATATGATTTAATTTGGATTACTAATCAATGCTTATTATATATAATTACCTGCTATTAAAAATAGTTTTTTACAGTGCCAGTTCATAGGACTTAAACACTTTAGAAATATGTTCAGCTGAATTTTAGGGATGTGAGTTTTGAGACAATGTGGTAAGTTTCTGGAATTGTTGTAATTTATGGTGACAGTGAACGCGAATATCAGAAGGGCGATGAAATCGCATGGTATGCAGATGGTGATAAAATTGTACGGAACGAGTATAATCCAGCCACAGCTTATGCATTTGGTACAATTCTAGACACTTTCGGCTTTCATTATGATTCTAATCGTGCTAACTGTTAAAACATCTCCTTATTTAGACTGGGAAGAATATGGAATTGCTTAGTACTTAGGTTTTCATTGAAGTTAATATAGTTATTTTGGTAATATTTGCTTTGATGCTGGGTAGATAGAGTGTTTGGACCTCAAACAATTACTCAGGAAGTTTATGAAGTAGCTGCTCGACCTGTGGTCAAGGCTGCAATGGAAGGCATACATGGTAATTTTTTTTTCATGGACCGAATTTGTTGTCATTTAAGTGTAACACATTGTGCTGTCCAATTTAATTGCGTCCTTCTGTTTTTTTTTTGTATTTTGACTTTAGACCTGCTGATTATGCAGGCACAGTATTTGCTTATGGAGTTACAAGTAGTGGAAAGACGCACACTATGCATGTAAATCAATTTTCCTTTGTGTTATATCCTTTTTCCCTTAGAACTGAAAGAAAGCTTCACCGACTCAGTTACATTGCCAATGAACTGTCTAGGAACTTTTAATTGTTATTGACAAAGCTGCTGCCCTGTAATACTGCACAATCTTTATATTTATTGCATGTTTTGTTGAAAATTGATGGTCAAATTGTAGTTACTTGCTTCATTTTCCTCTTTGCTAATTGAAGTTTGCTTTTTCTCCTTCTCCTTCCCCTTCCCCATTCCTCCCATGTGCACTAGTTTGTTAAATGTTTATTTTTGAGATCTTGGTTTCAACAGGGAGATCACAGTTGTCCGGGCATAATCCCTTTGGCGATAAAGGACGTTTTCAGCATTATTCAAGATGTAAGTAAGCTCGGAAGTGTACCTCATTCTGAAAATTTGGTGTTGCATTGTTGTCTAGCATGACACCCTAGAGCGATATGGCGCTATTCATTTTCCTCAATAATCTTTCCGTAAGGATTGAAGAGCCATGCTTGTTTCAAGTATTGATTTATCTATGGAGAGAGTGACTAACTCTTAAAATTTTTCAGACTCCTGGACGTGAATTCTTACTCCGAGTGTCATATATTGAAATCTACAACGAGGTTAGTATGGAGCAAATCAGCAGATATTTTCACAAACAATGATTCTGACACTGATTAGAATGAGAAATACCATTATACTTTGCGGGGTGATTCGCATATATGATGAGCCTTTCTTATTTCGATGTTACGTCTATGTTTAGATTTTGTGCTCATATCCTTCGTAGCTGCATCATAAAGCTTCTCCTATAGACCTATACAAAGTGAAACTGTTTAGTGTATATTTAGCACCTGTCTTTATGCACTTATCACCTCTAGATATTTTTAACTTTCTCATACCCATTTTTAACATATTTAACTTGTGTACTCTCCGTATGTATGATGTCAGGTTATCAATGACTTGCTGGACCCTACTGGCCAGAATTTGCGTGTCAGGGAAGATGCACAGGTTTTTTTGCTAATAAGACTTGCTTTTTTAGGGCCATCTGCCAAGGCTTTTTCTATTTGTTTTTAAAAAGCCAGTTTTCTTGAAGTTATGATTCTGGTCATTTTGACAGTTCTTTCTACATTTTTGTCTAAAGATGAGCATATTGTTTCATATGAGGGATCTGGATGTAGAGTTGTACATTCCTATAGACATCATTTAGGGCAATAATAGGAAACAATTGCACAAAAAACAATGATGTCTTCTGACCAGTCATCACTAGCTGTGAGTAAATTTAGCTTGTACTTTTCATAAATATCTTGAGTCACAAATACAACAACAACAACAACAACAACAACAAACCAGTATGTTCCCACCAGGTGGGGTCTGGGGAGGGTAGTCTGTACGCAGACCTTACTCCTAACTAAAAGGTAAAGAGGTTGTTTCCAATATCTTGAGTTACAAATAACACTGAAAATGAATCAAGAAACAAACTAAAGCTAATGCATGTTACCTTTAGCATATTAGCTCTATACTGTTCTTTTTACCTCCCAAGATACAGTTCCCGAGGTATCCACTCTAGCTTTCTACCCAGATATTTCGTTTAGGATGTTAGTTCCACGTTGCTTTTTTTTTTCCCACCACCTAAGCAACAGATCCTGAGTTTCCTCTCTATTTTTTCTCATCTACATAACAAATGTTTGAAGCGGAGCCTTGGCGCAACTCGTAAAGTTGCTGCCATGTGACTAGGAAGTCACGGGTTCGAGCCGTGGAAACAACCTCTTGCAGAAATGCAAGGTAGGCTGCGTACAATAGACCCTTGTGGTTCCGACCCTTCCTCAGACCTCGCGCATCGCGGGAACTTAGTGCACCGGGCTGGCCTTTTACATAACAGATGTTTATGCTGCTGTATATAGTTGATTCTATTGCTAAGGTACATTTCTTGATCATTCACGCTTGCTATAAATATGCAGGGTACTTATGTTGAAGGTATAAAGGAGGAAGTTGTTTTGTCACCCGGCCATGCTCTTTCGTTCATTGCTGCTGGGGAAGGTAATTATTGTGTATGTTCCAATTCTGTCTCTCCAAACCCATCATTGACAGCCAAGGCCATGTTATGGACAATTTGTATTGATTTCTATCTTTTGTATTGCAGAGCACCGTCACATCGGTTCAAATAATTTCAATTTGTTCAGTAGCCGCAGTCACACAATATTCTCCTTGGTAATATATCATGTTCTATCTTCTGTTTTTACTGTATATGAAATCTACTAGGTCTGTGATCATAATCTTCTGTTTGGTCACTTTATAGTTCTCCCTCCCTGCTTAACAGTCACGCATCGTACTTGGTTTTTGTACTCCTATCTTATTATGTCCACTTCCCTGCAAATTTTGCAGATGATTGAAAGTAGTGCCCATGGTGATGAGTATGATGGAGTGATCTTCTCACAGCTCGTATGGCTACTTACACTGTTTTCTGTATTCAAATGTCAAGCCTTATATTATAGCATCTCACTTATTTTTCTTTTTTTTGCCCCTTAGAACCTGATTGATTTAGCAGGGTCTGAGAGCTCTAAAACTGAAACAACGGGATTACGGAGAAAGGAAGGATCATACATAAATAAAAGTCTGCTGACTCTAGGAACTGTATGTGCTCGAAGCATCCCTCATTGACCATTTCTATGGTGGTTTCCAATAACAAATATATAATGCACTGTTGTCATAATTCAGTTTCTTGTCCTTGCCTATCAGAATGATTGATGTATTCCTTTTTCAGGCTGGGCTAAAGATTATAACAGTCTGAACGTAATGCTGATGCATTGATTGTGTTTTCATGTATTAGGTCATTGGAAAACTTAGTGAAGGGAAGGCATGTCATGTTCCTTATCGGGATTCTAAACTTACTCGCCTACTCCAATCATCGCTGAGTGGACATGGCCATGTTTCTGTAAGAATGATGAGCCCACATAAGGAGTTCTATTTTATTCTTCGTATCTATTATTTATACAGCTTTATTGATGTGCATCTTTGGCCTCGTAGCTTTCCATTCTTTTCTTTTAAATAAATAAACACTCTGCCATCTGATATTCATGGTGCTTGCTTTGACATCAATTGCTTCACAGGCAGGATGACTAATTTCTCCCCTTTTTGTGATCTGCAGCTCATATGTACTCTTACTCCTGCTTCAAGCAATATGGAGGAAACACATAATACACTAAAATTTGCAAGTAGGGCTAAACGTGTTGAGATTTATGCATCACGCAACAAGGTTTGCTCTTTAGCATTTCAGATTTCTAGAGTTGCAATGGAGAAGGCTGACAGTTCGGTTTGTATTTCTTTCAGATAATTGATGAGAAATCTCTAATTAAGAAATATCAAAGGGAAATATCATGTTTGAAACAAGAGCTTGATCAGCTAAGAAGAGGGGTGCTTGTCGGTGTCAATCATGAAGAGCTTATGAACTTGAGACAGCAGGTATGATTTAAAGTTAAATGATGTGGTAAAGACTCTCTACAGCTAGATATGATCATGTCAAACTAATTGCATGTTTAATATCTGTACTCAATTAGCTGCTTTTGGGTGTTCTTTTAGCACAAAGGGATTCTGTACTGGATTACATTCTCGTTCATTTTACAGTTGGAAGAGGGACAAGTGAAAATGCAGTCAAGATTGGAAGAGGAAGAGGAAGAGAAGGCAGCTCTACTGAGTCGGATACAGAGGCTGACTAAACTGATCCTTGTTTCTTCAAAGAATTCAATTCCTGGTTATTTGGGTGATGTTGCTGCTCATCAAAGGAGTGTTTCTGCTTCTGAAGATGATGTAGGCTTGTCTTTCCATAATATCATGAGTTGTGTTCTTCAATGCCGTTCTTTCTTCGCTCAACCTCTGTGCATACTTTCTGGATTTTCACCTAGATAATTGCTTTAAGATAACATCATGTGTATTGTATTTTTTGCACGAGATTTACCTGCTCTTTTGCAATTAGTTATGCACTTCATAGTTGTTTTACTTAATCATTACTATATTCTTCTCAAGTGCTCAACTCATTTTTGACAAGGTAAATCATTTTATTAATGCTGGTATACCGAAAAGTAGAGAAACCTACACCTCAACTGTTCAGCTCATTAACATTGGAATGTAATATAAACAACTCCTCTCGTTTCTTTTCCTATCCAGTTATTATTTGGACAAACATTCTCTGCCTTTATCTGATCTTAGGATAGAAAATTTGTGTTTTGTATTAATCTTCTATTTTCTACCTTTCCATCAGAAATTGGACAGTTCTATGCTCACAGATGGTGAGAATCAGAAAGACCCTTCGTCAGATTGTTCTGATTTAAAAAACAAAAGATCCTCTAGCAAGTGGAATGATGATCTATCACAGGCTGGAAGTACGATTACCGAATTGACTGAGATGGGTGAACTTCTTGGCAGTTCTTCCTGTGGTTCAAAGCTGCCCATAGTATGTCTCTTCCTTCTCTTTGTTTCACAATTTTAAAACTTTTAAGTGGAGGCTGCTTATTTAGTCTTAATTCAATTTTCCAATTGAGTGCATGTGAATCTTAATCCTTCGAAGGACTCAAACGATTTGTAGGTTAACATTTGCAGTTGGTCTTATTCATAAATTGAATTTATTTTACTGGAAACTGCAACTTTGACTAAGAAAAAAAGTGCTGAGTTCTACTGAAGCTTTAAGTACAAAATGCAATTAAGGCACACATTGGCCATTGCATTAGGAAACGGTGCAAATGAAAAACAAACAGAAGTATATATGTAAAGCAACAAAAGTTAACTCTTTACACAAACAAAATTATGAAGGCAACTGAATTGGAAATACTAATATGAACCAAAGTATGTCAATCAAGTTCAAAAATCATTTGAAATTTGATTAGATTAAAAAAGATGCAAATTTAAGTTTCTAATTCAGATTTTCACTAAATTTCTAAAATAATTTTCACAGTCATTACTATAATCATCCAAAAAGTTTCCTTAGTAATTATAAATATTTAATATGTTACATAAAAAAAAAGTTAATGAAAATATTTAATGTACCATCTATACTTGTTAGTGCTGCCGCTGAACAAAGTAAGAGTTTGGCGCTGACACGCACACCTTTGCATCTTGGTGCATGTATGGAAGTGCCACCTTAGCAAGGTGAAATGCTTAACCTTTGTTGCACCTAGGTTCAGGGCTTAAATTTGCCTTAACCATGTATTTAACCAATAAAACGCTAGCTAAGGTCATTTTCAATATCCAAAAATTGACATTAGCTATTTACATACATTGCTAAAGTTTCAAATTAAGCAAACATCCATCCAGATATTATATTTGAATACTCTCACCATTTTGTATCAGAATTGAGAAATTCCATAGCTATATAATAGTTTTCTGTCAGTCTAATCATGTTCGCTTAATGGGAGTTGATAAATTATGTGGTTCCATAGCTATATAATGCTTCCAGTCGGGAGTTTGGTTTAGCTTTGGGCCAGTACCACCCCCTCCTCATGTCGGGTGTTTGGCTGCTTGGATCGCAATCCCATTTGGGGGTTGGGGGGCATGCGTGGATCAGCAATCCCATGGGAGATCCGCTGCAAGATCAAATTCCTATCCCATGGATTAGACACGAAAATACTATTGTATCATTTCTCTACCTTGGCCTTAGCATTAGCAGTAGCTTTTACCATTTCGTTCACCTCCTTAAGCATGCTCATCAGCTGTCACCCTTTCTCTTACCTAACTTCTTGTGTTATTTTGTGTAACTTAATAATAATTGTATACATTAAAAGGTTATCATGTTCAGAACAGATTTACCAACACACGTCAACTACATACCAAACCTAGTGTACAATTTACCCAGTCTGATTCACAATCCCTTAGAGCCCAGTAGAGCAGAATTGATATAATGGAGTCATATAGCCAACTTCAGCTAACTTTGAATGACTGATTGATAATCCACAATCCCGTCTCTCCCTAATCTGTCCATCTCCTTGCTAATAATTCCCTCACTATGATCCAGTAATATTATTATTCTCTTTACGCGGTATGATCTAGTAATATTATAATCCACTTTTATACAAGTGACCCTATGGGTTTTGGGGAATGCTTATATTTGCTTATATGTAAAGTCAGCATAGCTAGGACATCTTTCTAGTCCTTGTTTAATGCGTTGAACGAATAGTATAAGGTGATGATCGTTATCAAGGCTTAACTTTTTGCTATTTTTGATTGTCTGTTCTGTTTGAATGCAGGAAGGTATCTCAATGGCAGATGAAATGGACCTCCTGGCCGAGCAAGTTAAGATGCTTAGTGGAGAGATTGCATTCAGTAGCAGTACATTGAAGCGGTTGATGGAGCAATCTGTAAATGATCCTGAGAGTTCAAGAACTCAAGTATGCTATCTTTTGTTAACTCTTGATCCATCTTCAAAACAATTTGATGGTTAAGGTTAATAAGACAATGATGTGTTTGTCCGCTATAACCTGCTGCGAGTAATTCCTTTTGAGAGAAAGGTAATTGTATTATAAAGGTAGCACTAAGGAAGTGCTGTAGTAATTACAAATGAGCAAAAAACCAAAAGAAAAAGCCTTCTCCAATTTTACAGGGATTCTAAGAGGGTAAGCTACGTAAGTATTGGTTCTTCTTCATTTACAAATTCCTCTTTACACCGAAAAGAAAGCAAAACTATGTAGTTAAACTTGATCTGTTGAAAAGAGTTAGCTTTGTCTTAAAAACATCTGATGTTCCTTTCCTTCCAAACAGTATACCATATGCATGCAGGGATTGTTTTCCACCAGTGTCCTCTTGCTTCTCCTTCTACCTTTGTTCCAACAGTACCTGCTGCGATTAATTAGGGTCTCCTTTAGATTTTTCTTCCAACAAGCAGTCTTTTTACTATTCTACTGCTGGATATAAATTTGTCATTTGATTCTTACCACAAAATCCTAGGTGTTGTGCTAATCTTTCTGTTAAATTACTTATTCAATTCTAGCGCTGTTAGCAAAAATGATAAAACATCTCCGATATTTGAAGTCCTTAGGCTTCTTAAATCATTATCGCAGGAAGTATAGTCTTGTTCTTCATATTTGTTCTGTTTTTCGTTATACAAGGCAGCTGTATGAATGGAAGTTACCTATTTGTTTTTGTTGTGTATGTAAATGTGTTTTGAGTTTAGGATGAGAACTCATTTATTCTAACTCCTACGACAGATCGAAAATTTAGAGCGCGAAATACAAGAAAAGAGAAATCAAATGAGAATCCTGGAACAGCGCATTGTTGAAAACGGTGAAGCATCAGTTTCTAAAGCATCATTAGTCGAAATGCAGCAGGTGACCTCATATTATCCTTCTCAACCTCTTTGTTTTTATTTTTCCTTTCAAATTTGTGTGTCTCATATTTCTGTCTTTTAGCAGACTCTGATGAAATTGATGACACAGTGTAGTGAGAAGTGCTTTGAGCTTGAGGTTTGTAGCAGATAAGAATTTGTTGACACGCTATGCAGCTATCTATATTCTGAGCTGTTTAAAATTTGATCCTCTGATGCAGATAAAATCAGCGGACAATAGGATTCTTCAGGAAGAGCTGCAAAACAAGGTCAGATAGCAGTGTTATTTATCTTCATTGCAAGTCAACTATTTGTACTGATTTTTGTCGATCTTGTATGCAATTTCAAGCTAGTAGTTTTTTTTTTTTTCCTCTTCTTTTTTTAAAGAGCAATGTGACTGTTATCTTTTTGTTGTTTCCAGTGTTCAGAGAATAAGGAACTGCAGGAAAAGATTTATCATCTTGAGCAGCAGCTGGATGCAGTTAAGGCTGAAAAGTCATACACATTACAACGTGTATCTGATGAATATGTTGATGAGCTTAGAAAGAAAATTCAGTCCCAGGTGATTTTTATATCATTCTATCCAGCACTTGGTCTGCATCTTTATCTAATGAATTGAGTGGACTGCTTGCCCTTGAAACAAACTTTTGGTATAGTATCAATTGCTAGTTCTTAGGAAGGTGAGGGAAGCATCTGAAGCCTTAAACCAAACTCCTCACAGTATATGTTTCTAGTGGTCTTTGATTTGATGAACAAACTTCTTTTCATTTATTAGCATATTTCCCTATAGATGGTGTCCCTTTGGAGCCATATCAATGTTTTAATTAGGGAAAAGTTACAAAGAAGGGATCATGTGAACCCTTGTTACCTCCAGAGTCTAGATATGTAAAACTTTCCTTGCATTAAAATAAACGCAAGTGAACACTAATGGGTTGTTTGGTTGGAGGTATAAGAAAAAATGTTGGTTCTTGATGAAAGATACTAAGGGAAATAACATCGGAAGATGACTAGAAAAAAGAGTATACTCGAATAGATGTAAAAGGAACTGAAGCTGAAAATTCTATATTATTTTACTGCATTTGGACTACAATTTATAAGAGAAATACTAGCTTAAAAGACCTAAAAATCAGCACAAAATACAAACTCCTAGAGACTAGTTCACTCCTAAAATAATTCAAACTTATTTCAAATTCAAACTAAATTACTGCAGTAAATAACTCTTAAGCTGAAACAGTAAAATAATTCTACTTTTAAAGCATATTTCTAACAAAAAATAATACCAGCATAAAGTCTCCCATAAAACAATACTATCATTGGTTTGAGAGATTAGAAAAATCCCTGCATAACTAATGCAGCATTTGGTTGGTGGTTTTAACTGATATCTGTATTAATTTTGTGGGGATCTATGTATTATTTTATATTATAGAATGTGAATAAGAACACACATATATTATCAATACAGTGGTTAAAAAACATGATGATATGTTGAGACCAAAAATTATTCTAAGATATGTTCACGTTCATTGGAGGAATTTTAGTGATCTGATTAGTGAATCTATCAGGCGTACCTGTTCTCTTGTTTCTTTCCTCATTAAGTGCTTTATGCTTGTGTGGTGCTAATTTTGTTTCAAATATTTGTTTTGATTAACTATCTGCAATTTTTCTGTTTCCTGGGGTACTTCTGTGTTAGAATTCTTTGATTCTGTTAGTTGATATCCATTCCAATTATCAGACTGGATCTTTC
This sequence comes from Nicotiana paniculata, assembly GCA_005239505.1. NCBI lineage: Eukaryota > Viridiplantae > Streptophyta > Magnoliopsida > Solanales > Solanaceae > Nicotiana > Nicotiana paniculata. The sequence continues at coordinate 52,590 of ML326079.1, read as the reverse complement.
TAACTTTTTCATATGATATTATGCATAGTTTTGCTGTCTTCAAACCTTACAGGCACATTATTAGCATTGCATTTGTGCTGGATGAGTTTGTATCACAGATCTTATACATTGTTTGCAATTTGACAGGATATTGAAAATGGTAAACTGAAGCTAGAACATGTCCAGATCGTAGAGGAAAATAGCGGGTTACATGTACAGAACCAGAAATTGTCTGAGGAAGCTTTGTATGCAAAAGAATTAGCATCTGCTGCTGCTGTTGAACTTAAAAACTTAGCTGGTGAAGTCACAAAGCTCTCGTTACAGAATGCAAAACTAGAGAAAGAGTTGTTGGCTGCTAGAGAGATGTTGAATTCTCGAAGTTCCATTACACAAACTGGTAATTTTGGCAGCCGAAAGCATGGTGAAAACCTACGATCAGGGCGTAGAAGTCGGATCCCTTGCAGAGGAAGTGAAATTCCAGGAGCGTTTCATGATGACTTTGACACATGGGACCTAGACCCTGAAGATCTAAGGATGGAGTTGCAGGCCAGGAAACAGCGAGAGGCAGCTCTGGAGGCTGTATTGGCTGAGAAGGAAGTTGTGGAAGATGAGTACAGACAAAAGGTTGAAGAGGGAAAGAAAAGGGAGGCAGCCCTGGAAAACGATTTAGCAAATATGTGGGTACTTGTTGCTCAGCTGAAGAAAGAAAGTGGTGCTAGGCAAGATCCAAAGCTGGCAGCTGAAAGGCAGAATGTAGAAGACAGTCTGAGTGATGCAAAAATCAATGATGTCGATCACAAGGACCCGATCGTCATTGATAGCCAAGCCGTGAATCATACAACATCCATTGCTGAAGCTCCCAAGGTAGAACCGCTTGTTGCCCGCTTGAAGGTAATGTCATTATCATTTTCTTTTCACTAGTCTGCACCTATATTTACACACTTGTATGGGTTTGGACATATCAGTGTCTTTCCTCTTGAATTAAATCTTCGGCTTTTATGTGTTCAGTCACCGACTTCCTGTCATTCCACAGAGTGCTACTTCTGAAATGTTTCATAGAATCACTAGTAGGAGCAGCAATGTTAGCTACTTTCTTTACTGGCTCTGTATGGAAATCTCTCTGCCATTTTATGCTACTCTATTACACTTATGTGACAGTTTCATCAGCCATGCTGTTTCATTGAGTTGTAGATTGTATTGGTAGCAGTGGAGAAAATAGAAAATGGCACTTGGAAGTTAGTTTGATTAGGAAAACCACAAAGAGAAAAAGGACTTCAAATGGCTGACTTCTTGAAATTTGTGAAAGACATGCGATTGTTTCTTTACATGACTTGATTACTCCAGAAATTTGAAGTTCTATGATCTCTTACACTTATGCCTCCAGGCTCGAATGCAAGAGATGAAGGAAAAGGAACATAGGTACTCGGGGAATGGTGATGCAAATTCAAATGTATGTAAAGTGTGTTTTGAATCACCCACTGCTGCAATGCTTCTTCCATGCCGCCATTTTTGCTGTAAGTCTCCTTTTTCATTCTACGCTCGTATTATCTTTGCTCCCACGGTATACGCTGTTCCAATGTGATGATTTTTTGCAGTGTGCAAGTCTTGTTCCCTTGCCTGCTTCGAGTGTCCCATATGTCGGACAAATATTGCAGATAGGATTTTTGCCTTTACTTGACATTAATTTTTAACCTCATGATTATGGTGAAAAGAAAGGTGATTTCCGTTCCTCGTATTTTCAGTTCTTCATACAGTTCAAATTTTGAAATTACTTTTAAACTAGTGGAAGTTTCTTACTTTCCTCCCTTTTTTCCCTACTGCAGGTTTTCATTGTCAACTCGCCATTTCAGTGACATTCTTTAATTAATTCACCTGTATTTTGTAACCTTACATTGATATATATAATTATCCCTTGTGTACTTCTCCAGCAACTGTAAAATAAGACGACCCAAAGAAATGAAGGGAAGAAAGAGGAAAGGATGTAAATGAGTAAATCTGAAGTCGTCAGGGAGGTAATGTGGCATATTTATGATCTCTTGACCTTCAGCTGCAATGTATAGAACAATACAAACTACTATATAGCTTTTGTGTCTGTAAATTTTTGACTATTAATAGTTTTTGGCTCTCTTTATACTTCGCATATCTCGATCAATTTTTCTGATTAGTGTGAAACATTTATAGATAGCGTACAGAACGTCAGAACCTTAAACATTTTGACTTTTTTTCTCTCCATGTCTTCCAATTTATCACGTTTTCAGGGGAGGCGGAAAAAGGAAAAGGGTAAAAAATATCCCTCTACTATTCGAAAAAGATTATTTATGTCCTTCGTTATACTATCTGACCATTATTGTCCCGATGTTATAAAACAGGTGCAAAAATGCCCCTCCTCTGTTTAGGCCCTCCACCATGACCAAGACCATCTCACATGGTCTGATATTTTGCTGAGATGGATGCCACATGGCTTGCCACCTCACCACCCCCTCCCCTATTTTATCTCCTCCTCTGCCTCTTCTTCCACCAGCATCTCACCCTTCATCCACCATCTCTTTAAAATAAAATCCCAACCGAAGCATTTAATTTCAATCACACTCTCCATCCTCATATGGAGTAATTAATGTTGATCATCACATTCTGTAAAATTGGCTAATGAAGTTGAATGAGCTACTATATTTTTCTCTTCCAATGTCACCAACTATGGGTGTGCCTTTGAGATTTTGGTTTTTAAAAAAAGGCACATCATGTACATTTAAAAACATTCCCTTCAAAAAATTAAACAAATCAAAAGACTTTCATTAAAAACACACCAAGATCGTAGCTAATGCACATTTGAGAAAGCAGCACATTCAAAAATCATTCTTGGGGAACCTCGGTTTCACGAAGCAAACACAATGTATCTTGGTTAAAAATTAAAATGCATTAGCAGACATGACAATTGCATAAATAAGCCAAGATATTGTTGGTTATTAAGCTTACTGTAGCTTAATTTTAAGCTTGGTGTAGCTTAAAGAGAGTGAATGGAAAATGGTGGGAAAAGAAATGGAGGGAAGTGAAATTTTGAATTAGTGCACTTTGTCCCTCATTGGAAGAAGGAAAGAAAATCTATGTGTATATATAGAGAATCTCTTCTTCTAGCTCTTATAGATTTGAGAAGAATGCAAGCCTCGCGCCGTCGTCGTCGCTCGGCTTGGGCTTCAGCAAAGATTGATTGATTAATCTTTTTGGACAAAGGTTCGGATCCGTTTTTCTTTCTCGGATTATTTTAAATCCATTTTTAATTTTCCCACATGTTCCAACAGCTATGGCTGTTCTGAAAGGTTGCAAACCTTTTCAGAAACAATACGAAATTGGCTATAAATATGCCTTGAATCTCATAATTTTTACTTACTAAAATTTTCTGATCTTCTTCTTCTTCTTCTTCTTTTTCTTCTTCTGCACAAAATATTCCAGTGTGTTTTACGACCATCGAGTGGTTCGCTGATCACCAGAGTTTTTGATACCGATACGCTGGTGAGTTAAATCGTTCTATCCTGGGAGGATATATTCCAAAACCTCGGGTATTTGAGGGAATAATTTCCTTAAAGACACACCGTATATTCAGTGGGCTCGATTTATTCTTCTACTATTTTCAGAAGAGAATTGACGTTCTAAAACTACTAACTTTTATGTTTTTGTATTTTCAGAAAGTTTACTGTTTTATTTATTTTACAGCAATACAGATTGAATAACAATCTTAAGGAAATTTTTTTTCCTCTGTATTCTGTTTGTGGAGATTAAAACCTGTGTGGTTTTCTACTCCTTCTGAATTTTATTATTCTGATTTGAAGATATAAAAACTTCATCAGAGTTTTGAAATTCAGAAAACGATTTGAAGAACATAAAAACTTCATCGTTTTCTGTGAAACAATATATAAAAACTTCGGTTTTTATTTATTATACATACTGTTTATTGTTAATTACAGTATTGTTTACTGTTCTGATTTTTTCATTGATTGAACTCTTTTGTTGTTGCCAATGAGAAATGGCAATTGATAACGGAAATTATTCTGCGACTGTTGCGGCAACGACGATAGCCTCGTCAAGCCGGACTGCTGTTCCACCGACAGAAAAATCGGGAAAATTTTCTGGAGCCAACTTCAAAGGATGACAGCAAAGGGTGTTCTTCTAGCTTACCACACTTGGTATGCAGAAATTCACTAGTGAAGAACCTCCGGTGCCTGCTGCGGACATGCCGGACAACGAGAAGTTCATGATTGTGAAGCATGAAAGCAGACATATTTTCTTTACAAAGGTTATATCCGAAGAGCTTTAGAGGATGACTTGTACAATGTGTACAGTGCGATGAATATATTGAAAGAATTATGGGACGCACTTGAGAAGAAGTACAAGACGGAAGATGAATGCTTGAAGAAATTTGTGGTTGCCAAGTTTCTCGACTATAAAATGATAGACAACAAAACTGTGGGACCCAAGTTCAGGAGCTTCAACTTATTTTTCACGACCTTGTTGCTGAAGGTATGGTCGTGAATGAAACATTTCAAGTGGCTGCAATGATTGAAAAGTTGCATCCTTCATGGAGAGATTTCAAGAACTATCTTAAGCACAAGCGCAAAGAAATGAAGTTGGAAGATCTTGTGATTCGTCTCAAGATTGAGGAAGACAATAAAACAGCCGAGAAGAAGTCTCGTGGAAATTCAATGATCATGGGAGCTAATATCATTGAGGAGACAACTCCAAAAAGTAAGAAGAGGAAGAGATCTTCTGGACAAACTAAGGAGCGGAACAAAAAGAAATTCAAGGACAACTGCCACAACTGTGGAAGAGTTGGTCATAAAGCCCCTGATTGTCGTCTCCCGAAAAAGGATAAGAAGAAGGGACATGCCAACATAGTGGAGAAGAATGATGACATTGATGATCTTTGTGCATTGCTTTCGGAATGCAACTTAGTTGAAAATCCGAAGGAGTGGTGGATTGACTCCAGAGCCACTCGACATGTTTGTGCTGTCAAAGAGGCATTTGTGACTTACTCTACTGCTGGCCCCGAAGAAGAAATTTCCATGGGAAATAATTCAACAGTCAAGATTGAAGGTTATGGGAAGATATTCTTAAAGATGACTTCCGGCAAGGTGTTAACGCTCAACAACGTTCTTCATGTTCCTGCTATTAGGAAGAATTTAGTTTCTACTTCTTTACTTGTGAAGAATGGATTCAAATGTGTATTTGTTTCTGATAAAGTTGTTGTGAGCAAGAACGAAATGTATGTTGGAAAAGGCTACCTCACGGAGGGCCTTTTCAAACTCAATGTAATTGATAGTATGAAAAATTTCAGCTTCTTCTTATTTGTTGGAATCAAATGATTTATGGCATATTCGTTTAGGACATGTCAATTATAAAACCTTTTGGAAGTTAATTAATTTAGAAGTATTGCCTAAATTCGAGTGTAATAAATCGAAATGTCAAATATGTGTTTAATCTAAGTTTGTAAAACATCCTTATAAGCATGTTGAAAGAAATTCAAATCCTTTAGACTTAATTCATACTGACATTTGCGATATGAAGTCGACACCATCTCGAGGTGGGAAAAAGTATTTTATTACTTTTATAGACGATTGCACTCGATATTGTTATGTTTATTTTCTTAATAGTAAGGATGAAGCAATTGAAGCATTTAAGCAATACAAGAATGAAATGGAGAATCATATGAATAAAAAGATCAAAATGATTAGAAGTGATAGAGGTGGAGAATATGAATCTCCCTTTGCAAAATATGTTCGGAATATGGAATTATCCATCAAACTACTGCATCTTACACACCTCAATCCAACGGAATTGCGGAAAGAAAAAATCGGACATTAAAGGAAATGATGAATTCTTTATTAATAAGTTCCGGATTACTGCAGAGTTTGTGAGGGGAAGCTATCCTTACAGCTAAGCGAATACTCAACAGAGTACCCCATAACAAAACGCAATCTATTCCATATGAAAAATGGAAAGGAAGAAAATCTAACTTGAAATATTTCAAAGTGTGGGGGTGTCTAGCAAATGTACAAGTTCCTTTACCTAAAATGGTTAAAATCGGACCAAAAACAGTAGATTGCGTTTTCATTGGATATGCTACAAACCGTAAAGCATGTAAGTTTTTTGTCCATAAATCCGATAATCCCGAGATTCATGTTAATACGGTAATGGAATCAGATAATGCTGAATTCTTTGAAAGCATTTATCCGTATAAAACTGAATGCGAATCGTTAAGTGAAAGACCTAACGACCTCGGGATGAATCAAAGGAAAATACTCCAAGTGTGAAAGATCCAAGGCGTAGCAAACGTCAAAGAACATCTACTTCCTTTGGACAAGATTTTGTGACATTCTTGCTTGAAAATGAACCTCAAACTTTTAAAGCAGCTATGTCGTCTTTTGATTCGACGTTTTGGAAAGAGGCAGTCAATAGTGAGATTCTATCAATTTTGGATAACCATACATGGGAATTGGTTGATTTTCCTCCTGGAAATAAGCCTTTAGGTTCAAAATGGATCTTTAAACGGAAAACGAAAGCTGATGGAACTATTGACAAATATAAGGCAAGACTTATTGTCAAAGGTTATAGACAAATAAAGGCATTGATTACTTTGATACTTACTCGTCAGTAACGAGGATAATATCTATTAGGATGTTAGTGTCATTAGCGGCCGTGTATGGTCTTTAAATCCATCAAATGGATGTTAAAATAACTTTCTTAAATGGAGAATTGGAGGAAGAGATTTACATGGAACAACCTGAGGGTTTTGTGATTCCTGATAAAGAAAAGAAAGTATGCAAACTTGTTAAGTCGCTTTATGGACTTAAACAAGCACTCAAACAATGGCATGCCAAATTTGATCAAACAACGTTGGCAAGTGGGTTTAAAATCAACGAGTGCGACAAATGTGTTTACATTAAGAACACTCCGGGTCATGAAGTCATTGTTTGTTTATATGTTGATGACATGTTGATAATGAGCAAAAGCATGTCAGATATAAATTCTACAAAGCGCATGTTGGCTAGCAAATTCGATTGAAAGACTTGNCAATTGACGTGAGTTATGCACTTCAAAAGAGTGAAGGTGAAAGTGACTCACAACTGGACTATGCAAGAATATTGGGAAGTTTGATGTATATAATGAATTGTACACGACCAGATATAGCATGTGCTATTAGCAAACTGAGTCGATTTACAAGTAATCCCAATCAAATACATTGGATGACAATGAAACGAGTTTTGGGATATCTGATACATACCAAAAACTACGCTTTGCATTATAACAAATATCCCTCCGTGATCGAGGGATATAGTGATGCAAATTGGATCACTGGATCATCTGAAGTTAAATCCACGAGTGGATATGTTTTCACAATTAGGGGTGGAGCAGTGTCTTAAAAATCATCCAAACAAACGTGCATCGCCCGTTCTACAATGGAATCTGAATTCATAGCTTTAGATAAGGCCGGTGAAGAAGCTGAATGGCTCCGGAATTTCTTGGAAGATATTCCATTTTGGACCAAACCTTTGGCACCTATTTTTATACATTGTGATAGTCAAGCGGCAATAGGGAGGGCAAGAAGCGTTATGTATAATGGAAAATCTCGTCATATACGACGGAGACATAATACCGTTAGAAAACTATTCTCTAGTGGTTTTATCACAATTGACTACGTAAAGTCAAGATATAACGTGTCGGATCCACTTACAAAAGGCCTATCTAGAGAGACAGTTGAAAGATCATCAAAGGGAATGGGGTTAAGGCATAGGACACGTCATCATGGTGGTAACTCTACCTAGCATACTGGAGATCCCAAGAGCTAAGTTCAAAGAGATATAACAAAGTCATGAATGATGGTTCAACATTGTCAAATAACTCAACCCATTCTCGTGATGAGGAAAATGTTCAAAAATCAAGGTAAAGCATTAAGGCTTTTTGATGAGTCAATAAAACTTAAAGCTTTTTAATGATTTGCTAAGTATGGAAGGATATGACCAGATAATGTGTCTTTATGATTACACGTTTAGAAATCACCTATGTGAGTGTGAAGTGTAAGCCGTTTCAAGGGAATGAAAGTAAAGGCCAATTCTCTCAGCACTCATGAAACCAGATGGTGTTCATGGCTGAAACTAACACAACCGTGAGAACCATAGATGGTTAATGATTGATTGTGTGACTTATGTTGTCTAGGTATACAACAAATCTCGACGGTTCAAAGATATCAAATCTACCGATTGGCCGAGTATGTCCGATATAAGTTCACTACGGAAAGTTCAAAGGGAAACCCACTTATCCAGATGCGATTAATTCTTGCATGTAAAACACACACACGTCAATGCATTCCTTTATTTTATAGCCATTACCCATTCATGTGGGGGATTGTTGGTCTTTAAGCTTAGTGTAGCTTAATTTTAAGCTTGGTGTAGCTTAAAGAGAGTTAATGGAAAATGGTGGGAAAAGAAATGGAGGGAATTGAAATTTTGAATTAGTGCACTTTGTCCATCATTGGAAGAAGGAAAGAAAATCTATGTGTATATATAGAGAATCTCTTCTTCTAGATCTTATAGATTTGAGAAGAATGCAAGCCTCGCGCCGTCGTCGCTCGCTCGCTCGCTCGGCTCGGCTTCAGCTTCGACTTCGACTTCGGCTTCGGATTAGGATTAAAGATCGATTGATTGATTAATCTTTTTGGACAACGGTCCGATCCATTTTTCTTTCCCAGATTATTTTAAATTCGTTTTTAATTTTCCCGCAATATTCACACCTGTTCCAACAACTATGGCTGTTCTGAAAGGTTGCAAAATCTTTTCAGAAACAGTACGAAATTGGCTATAAATATGACTTGAATCAAAGAAGTTTTACTTACTAAAATTTTCTGATCTTCTTCTTATTCTTCTTCTGCACAAAATATTCCAGTGTGTTACGACCATCGAATGGTTCGCCGATCACCAGAGTTTTTGATACCGATACGCTGGTGAGTTAAATCGTTCTATCCTGGGAGGATATATTCCAAAACCTCGGGTAATTGAGGGGAATAATTTCCTTAAGGACGCATTGTGTATTCAGTGGGCTCAGTTTATTCTTATACTATTTTCAGAAGAGAATTGACGTTCTAGTTCTACTAACTTTTCTTTTTCTGTATTTTCAGAAAGTTTACTATTTTATTTATTGTACAACAATACATATTGAATAACAGATATGAGTCTCAAATTCAAATTAAGAACAAATAATATGTGTCTAATTTATAATAAAAAGAAATTGAGGAATGCAACTTTGCCAATTGCAAAGTATGGAAGAAGTTTTATTTAGCATGGGTGCCAAAAGAAAATAAACAAATAGGTTTCTCCAAATCCTTCTCACTAAGATTGAATTTTAGTCCAATTCACAAATATTAATAATTTTAATGTTGTGAGTTTACTCACTGCCGCATTTAAATCCACATTCTAAGTTGGTGGTGGTCCAAGAGCTTCCGGATGAAAATGGAGATGGTGGTAAAGGAAGAACTAGGGGAAGAAGACGGTGAGGTCGCATACCATGTGACATCCACCTCAGCAAAATATCAGGTCATGTGGGATGATATTGGCCATGGTGGAGGGCCTTAGCGGATGAGGAATATTTTTGCATATGTTTTGTAATGTCGGGGGTAATAGTGGTCCGACAGCATAACAGAGAACATAAATAATCCTTTTTGAATAATTGAGTGGTATTTTTGGCTCTTTTTCCTAGTAAAAATAGAACAAGGGGAATTGTCATGTAAATTATACTAGTATCTTTTTTCATTTTACTTTTCGTAAGATGATTTATAATTATATAAATATAAATAGTTTATTTCAGATCATATGTTTCAAAATTTAAATTTTATGTTCAATCAAATACATTACATAAATTAGAATGAAGGAGTAACACACATTAGAGAAAACTTACTAACAACAGACTAGCATACAAACTTTGATTACTTAACTGTGGTTAAATAATATATATTCTTACTTTAGTTTATAAAATGTGCAAAATCTTATAACTAAACTAAATTGTTCAGTTGGCAATTTTTTTAAATGTTGCAGCACTAAATGGCAGATCAAGAACCTGGTGATGCCACGTCAGGTAAACCGCTATAAGATCACTATATCTAAGAGCCGATTACCCAGGTCAGCTCCGAACTATTCCCTCCGTTTCATTTTGTTGTATGAAACTATTATTTTTTTGGTTCGTTTAAAAAAGAATGATTCTTTTTAAATTTAAAAATAATTTAGTTTAAATTTTCAATTTTATTCTTAATGAGAAATTTTTATAACCACAAAAATATTCTGAATCTCTTTTTAGCTTGTTTAGGACTATAAACTCTAAAAATATTTTTTTTTATAAATTTTGTGTCCAATCAAATATGTTCACAGACCTGCTTTAGCCATTCTCGAAAGAAAGAAGAAAAACTCCTGATCCAATTTTAGAAATCAGACCGAATATGTTTCCTAGGAAGAGACGCACTATGGCCTAATCAGCACCAATGTTCACTAAGTTCTGAGTCACAAATCAACACCAATGTTGCCCTTGAGGAGTTGTCTTCAGGGGAATTCATTAACCTGTCTGAATCTGATGATGAATAAAAAGACCCATTTGACCTTGATCATTTTGATGGTGAATAATTGGTTAAACAAGAAAACCCTAGTACTCCTTTCGTTTCAATTTAGATAATGTAATTTGATTTGATTCAATTTTTTTTTAAAAAAAAAAGACTTGATACATATGGTCCTAAAAGTTTAAGAGGCAAAAGCTTTATGGGGCCATGGCATTTTTGTGACTATAAATCCTCTCATTAAAGGTAAAGTGAAAATTTAAAGTTCAATTGTTTTCAAATATAAAAATGTATAATATTTTTTGGAACAAACTAATAAGAAAAGTGTGTCATCTAAACTGAAACAGAGAAAGTAAGTGAAATTGGTTTAGAGGATTCATATAATTGGCCCCAACTTGTTTATGATTGACACGTTAATTGATTGATACAGCAAGTATGAAATGGGCTTGAATGAACGGAGGGGACTAAATCACAATAAGACCTAGTAATTCGTGGTTTCTTCTTGTAATTAAATAAGACACTTGTGTACGAGTAAAATCAGGGACAACGTTACCCCGATTCTCCAATAAAGAAACGAGAGGGAAGCATGGTCCAAACAAATTCAAGCAAAGTCGAAGGATCCCTCGTGTCAAAGCTCGGGAGGGATGAACGATGCATATGGGATCGGGCACGGCTAAACAACGGATTCAGACCAAGTAAAGTTTCGAGACCACGAGAAAAACTAAAACGGTTGAGCATGACAAGTAGGGAGCTGTAATATTCGCCCTTAACCGGATATTACAATGCAAACCCCGTCCAATATCAACTGCGGATCGATATTTACCGAAAAAAGAAGATTTTTACCTTATTTAGATTTGTACTAGGATTGATATTCATCTACTATATAAATGAGAATTTTTTTTTTTAATTTTAACACACTCTTGACACGCATATCAAAGCAATAATAGTTCATTTATGTCTTCTAGAAATTATTCAAAGTGTTATTCAGTTACTCTCTTCTTTACTTGCAACCGAGCCCATATCGAGGGTTTGATCAAGGCTGCGTTTCAGTGTTCAACTTAAGACCAGGCTTTACTGTTCCGTTACTTGATTTGATCGTTCATTCTATCTTTAGTTTAATTACTTGGATCATTCGTATTGAATTAAATTATGTATCCTTTAAACTATGTACACATTTAATTGTTACTCCTTTTTAAGGGTAAATACTTTATCGCCCACTGCGGGGCAAAGGATAATAATGGTGATTTTATACGAATCTCCATAAAACACCCAATTTTACACTTGTTCTTTGAAGTTTTGATTTCAGGTTAACCTAAGGATGTCAAATTCTCAGTCTTCCCACTTGAACGTTGACGTCGAGTCAGGCCACCACGACGAAAACAATAACGTGGTACCCAACAATGATGTGCCCCTATTGATCCCAATCGTGTTCCAGTCGCCGACCCGGTCGACGACAACTCACAGGTTTCCATCAATGTCAATCTGCCAACTGACCCGAAAATAGCATTCGCGGGGGACCCAACTATTGGCTCGAGAAACACCTGAAGGGGAAGGTGATGGGGTTAGTTTACGGTTGACTTTCGAAATGTTGCAAGCTCAGCAAGCGGCAATAGCACATTTGCAGACCCAAAGTCATGTCCCTAACAGTATGGATCCCGAGCGGATCAGGGAAAACACTCGGAGGATGAAAAAGTTATCGTGGAACATGATGAATTCGGACCAGGGAAACTTTTGAGGTGATGAAGATGCTCGAAGCATTGACATCGTGGGTGGAGTTTGGCGAGAAAAAGATAGCAGCCAACGACAAGAAGGTGGAAATTTATACCTCTAGGGTCGATCAGATCCCGGGAGCGCCCCCAATATTGAAAGGGCCAGATTCCAAAAAGTTCATTCAAAAGCCTCCCCCCCTCCCAAGCGCGGCACTGAAGACGATCCCGAAGAGGTTTTGAATGCCTGACATTCCCAAGTATATTGGGACCATAGATCCAAACGAGCATGTAACCTCCTATACATGCACAATCAAGGAAAATGACCTAGAAGACGACGAGAACGAGTCGGTGTTGTTAAAAAAAAATTATTTTTAACCTTGTCCAAGGGAGCATGATATGGTATCACAACTTGCATCTGAATTCTATTGACTCGTTTGCTATGCTTGCAGATGCTTTCGTAAAGGCCCATGACAACACCATCAAGGTCGAGACAAGGAAGTTTGACCTTTTCATGGTCAAGCAAAGGGATAAAGAGATGCTTAGGGAGTTCGTATTGAGGTTCCAGATGGAACAAATGGACCCGCCCCCGGTGGAGGATGATTGGGCTGTTCAGGCATTTACCCAAAGGCTTAACCCCCAAAGTTCCGTGGCTTCTCAACCATTGAAGCAAAACTTGGTGGAGTACTCGACGACCAACTGGGTCGACATCCATAACTGGTATCAATCAAATATTAGAGTCGAGGACGACCAACTAGGGCCCCCCTCGGGGTCTGTTTACCCCAACAGATCAAGTGACAGGTCTAAGAGAATCATCAATCAGGAGGCAATGTAGGTCTGAGATCGATACCAGCTGTACGATAGAGATCGAAGGGTAAACGTATATGGGGGCCACCCGACAAGGAACAACAAGAGAAATGATCAAGGACCGAGCAGCCAATGCGTGATGAGCAAAAGTGGTTTTGACAGGTCGCGAGGGGGTAGGGAAGCGCCGAGATTATTGGAATACAATTTCAACGTGGATGCTGCAAGTATAGTGTCGGCTTTAGGGTGCATCAAATAGACAAAGTGGCGTAGACCATTGCAGTCCGATCCCGCCCAGAGGGATCATAGCTTGGTGTGCAAATACCACGGTACTCATGGTCATAGGACCGAAGATTGTCGAAAACTAATAGAAAAAGTAGCTCGATTATTCAACAATGGGAACCTTCGAGAATTACAAAGCGAACGGGCCAAAAATCACTTCAGAAACAAGGACACCAACAAACAAGTCAAATAAGAGGAGCCCCAACACGTGATCAACATGATCATTGGGAGAGTGGAGTCCCCCAAGGGCCAATGATAAACGCACCACCGTTTATATCACGAGGGAAAAATGCACCCGGGATTATGTCCCGGAAAGGGCCATCTCATTCGGCGACAAAGACGCTAAGGGCATCATCCAACCTCACAACGATAAACTGATAATATCTGTATTTATCAATAAATCTCGGGTTAAACTGTGTTGATTGATCTAGGTAGCTTGGCCAACATCATTTGTTGGAGGGTCGTAGAAAAACTAGATTGTTGGACCGAATTGTACCGGCGATCTGGGTATTGAATGGATTCAACATGGCATGTGAGACAACGAAGGGTGAGATAACTTTACCAGTAAACACTGCCGGGACCACCCAGGAAACTAAGTTCTACGTGATCGAGGGGATATGAGGTATAACGCCTTGTTCGGAAGGCCATGGGTTCACAACATGAGAGTTGTTCCTTCAACCTTACATTAGGAGCTGGATTTCCCACTTTGGGAGGAGTCAAAATAGTCTACGGGGAATAGTTGGCCGCAAAGGAAATGTTCGTTGTCGATGAAGTAATCCCGGTGCCTAAAGTTTCGACACCAAAAAGCAAGGAACTGGCCGAAGTAAAGGAAACCAATTAGCAATCAGTGATCCAAATTCAATCGGGTCGAAAAAATAGGAGGAGCACATAACAGACGAAAAAGATGATTATGGTGTCTTGAGATCTTTTAATAGTGCCCGATAACACCGATGCCACTAAGTCGACAATCGAGGAGTTAGAACAGGTTATACCGATCGAGCACCTACCGGATCAAAATGTATACTTGTGCACATGACTAACTCCCAAGATCAGGAAAAAATTTATTGATTTTCTTAAAGCTAATGCCGATTGTTTCACTTGGTCCTATCTAGACATGACAGGGATTCCACTGGAGATAACAACTCAAAATATTGAGCCTGGATCCAAAGTTCCATCCGGTCAAACAAAAGAGATGGCCACAATCCAAGATCAAACACGCATTCATCAAAGACGAGGTATCTAAAATTTTGAAAATAGGTTCCATCTGGGAAGTTAAATACCCGGCTTGGTTAGCTTACGTAGTAGTCGTACCTAAAAAGGAAACAAACTTAGGATGTGTAGATTATAAGGATCTAAACAAGGCGTGTCTGAAGGATTCTTTCCCTTTGCCTAACATCGATCGAATGATCGATGCGACGCTCGGACACGAGATACTGAGTTTTCTCGGCGCGTATTCCAGGTACAACCAAATTCGGATGGACCCAGCCGATCAAGAAAAGACTTCTTTCATAACCAAATTCGGCACCTACTGTTATAATGTAATTCCGTTTGGGCTAAAGAACACCGATGCCACGTACCAACGACTAGTTAACCGGATGTTCGAAAATAAATAGGGAAATCAATGGAGGTTTATATTGACGATATGTTGGTTAAGTCCCCCCAACCACGGACCACTTGGAATATTTGCAGGAAAGCTTCGACATATTGAGGAAGTACAACATGAAGCTAAACCTGGAGAAGTGTGCCTTCGGGGTAAGCTCGGGCAATTTCCTCGGGTTCATGGTATCTAATCGGGGAATAGAGATCAAACCAGACAAAAATAAAAGCTATAGAATATATCACCGTAGTTAACAACGTTATTGTAATACAAAGACTGACCGGGCGAATAGCCGCGTTGGGCCGGTTTATTTAGAGATCATTGGGTAAGAGCCATCATTTTTTCTCATTATTGAAAAAGAAGAAATATTTCTATTGGACCCGGGAGTGCTAGCAAGCTTTAGAAGAACTCAAGAGATACTTGTCGAGCCCTCCCTTTCCGCACACTCCGAAGTCGGACGAACAATTATACCTTTTTGGCGGTTTTTGAGGTGGCGGTAAGTGGTGTCTTGGTCCGGGAAGAAAAAGGTATGCAATTTACTATTTATTATGTTATTAGGACCCTAGGTGATGCCCAAACAAGGTATTCACACTTAGAAAAATTAGCGTTCACCTTGTTAAGCGCTTCTAGAAAATTAAAACCGCACTTTCAATGCTAACCCATATGTGTCGTGACTTCGTACCTGCTGAGGAATGTCACGCATAAGCCTGAGATCTTAGGTCGGTTGGCCAAATGGATCGTAGGAATCAGCGGGTAAGATATCGAGTACAAACCCCAGACCACCATAAAATCTTAGAATTTGGCAAACTTTGTGGCCGACTTTATGCCGAACTTGGTCCCCTATTAACGGACGATGCTTCCAACACGAAGGGGTCCGGGATGGGCATCGTATTAAAACCATCAATGGATAAGGTAATTAGGCAGTCTATTAGAATCGTAAAATTGACAAATAACGAAGCCGAGTATGAGTCTATGATTGCAGGTCTAGAACTGGCTAAGAGCCTGGGGGCCGAATTGATCGAAGCCAAATGAGACTCCCTCCTTGTCGTAAACCAAGTCAACGGGATACTAGAAGTAAAATAGGAGGTAACCTTACACCAATTTAAGGAATGTACTTACAACACGTACCTCGAGATCAAAATAACGAGTCCGATGCATTGGCCAATTTGGGGTCATCGGACGACTCTGATGAATTTGACTCCGGAGTTGTAGTACAGTTGATAAACTCGGTGGTAGAAGAAGGTCAAGCGAGGTGAAATCTATGAGCTTGTCTTGGGATTTGAGAAACAAATACATAGACTACCTGAAGAAAGGAAAAATTCCATTGAATCCCAAGGAGTCAAGATCCGTACGAGCTATAACTGCCAGGTTCAGCTTGGTCGAGGGGAAATTGTTCAGAAGATCCTTTTTCGGGTCACTAGCTTGGTGCTTGAATTGGGTCCTGGGGAGACTGACTACTCCATGAGATAAGTACATGAGGGCACTTGTGGAAACCATTCAGGAGCAGAATCCCTGGTTCAAAAATTGATCAGAGCTGGTTACTACTGGAACGAGATGGAGAAGGATGCGAAAGACTTCGTACGAAAATGTAAGGAGTGACAAAGACATGCCACGATGATTTATCAACCAAGGGAAACGCTTCACCCGGTCCTATCGTCGTGGACGTTTATGAAATGGGGGATGGACATCGTCAGTCCCCTACCACAGGCACCTGATAAAGCCCAATACTACTACTCACGACCGATTATTTCTCCAAGTGGGTCGAAGCTCAGGCGTTCAAGAAGTTTCGAGAGAAAGAGGTCATAGACTTCATCTAAGATTTTATAATATGCCGATTCGAGATGCCGACCGAGATTATTTGCGACAGTGGGAAGTAGTTCGTTGGCAGTAGTGGGTTAGTAAGTTTCTCGAAGACCATAAAATTAAAAAGATCTTATCAACACCTTACCACCCTAGTGGGAACGGACAAGAGAAGTCTACAAGCAAAACTATACTCCCAAACTTGAAGAAGAGATTGACTGATTCGAAGGGAAAGTGGAAAGAAATCTTGCTCGAAATCTTGTGGGCATATCGAACGACTTCGAAGTCAAATACCGGTACGACCACATTCTCTTTAGTCTACGACGTGGAAGTTCTAATCTTGGTCGAGGTTGGGATTCCAATACTAAGGTTCCGGTATGCTACTGAGATGTCAAACAGAGAGGCCATGGCCACGAGTTTGGACTTATTGGTCGAAAGGTGAGAAGCCGCCTTGGTTCGAGTAGGTGCCCAAAAGTAGCGAATGAGGAGGTAATCCAACCGAAGGGCTAACCTTCGACATTTTTAAATCGGGGACTTGGTATTAGGGAAAGTTACACTACATACCAAGAACCCAAATGATGGGAAACTAGGCCCGAATCGGGAAGGTCCATAGAGAGTTACCGAAATAACCAAGTAAGGTTCATATAATCTCGAGTCAGGGAACGGTGTGCAACTACCGAACAACTGAAATGTGGCATACTTAAAGTTGTACTACTACTAAGGTGCGAACACAATTTCCTTTGAATTTGTTTATGCTTTGGACTAACTTATGCATGTACACGGTCGAGGGTAAATTTGATAATTATGTCTAAAAGGATGTGTTGTACTCTTTTTCCCTTGGACCAGTTTTTCTCGAAATGGATTTTACGGTAAGGTTTTTAACGAGTCAACAATAAAGCGTGCTATATTAGTTTCGAAGACCGACCTACGGCCGTAATTGCTCACCACCTGTACTGGACCGACAGTATTCGAGCCCTCACAAGTTCAGTCTCAAATA
>ML326079.1:0-34824 GCA_005239505.1 Nicotiana paniculata | reverse complement strand
GGGGGGGGGGGGGGGGGGCATTATGCCCTATGTTAGGATCCTTAGAAGGTGTTCTTATTTGATATTAAAATCCAAGGATCGATTATTAGAATTTGTTTTAAGGGTCAAATGATCAAACGAACCGTACCCGTGTAGCTCATTCTTTCCATGGCAGAAAGCTTATGCGCCTCCGATACTCTACATGCAAAGTAATGAAAGAAATTTCCCCTCTATATTTTATCAAGTCGCATTTGCACCATCGATATATTCGTTGAGTTACTTAGAACAAATAATGGATCCTAAATCCTAGAGCCTACGGGCCTCCCCGAGTCGGGGACTGTTATCCGATAATAAGATCGGACAGCTCTGGCTATCGAATACCGAAGGCATCGAGCCTATTAGGCAGGAACCGAACATGAAAGTCTATGACTAACTCAAAATGGTCGAAGGGAATTTTTTTTATATATATTCCAAATATTTACAAAGGCACGATAAAACAGCCTAAAAATAAACAAATAGAATGTACAAAGGAAAACAAAAAATAAACTACGGCATCTCCGCCTAGTCTTCACCAAAGTCTGATTCAGTACCGGAACTCTCGGGCTCATATATCTCTTTAGCCTCAACTTCGAGCCTCTTGGCCTCTTTAATCTCGGCCTATAAATCAAACCTCGGGACATGAATTTCCTCGAGGGTCTCCCTCTGGGATAGCCACTTTATGTACTCGGCCTTTGTTATCAAGCGTGCCTCGGCTATTTCCACGCCGTTTTTGTATTGGCCAGCATCTCCTAGACTTCGGAGGAGATGGTCGAAGCTGCCTCTAACTTGGACTTCAACGCAATATACTCCCGACCGAGGTCATTGTATTGGTAAAAAAGAGCTTCACACGTGTAATAAATCTTGATGACTTAGTAATCTACGTGGAGCAATGAAGACACCACAGCTGGACGGAACTCTATGAAGAGGTATGAGGCAAAGAGGCACGACAAATCACACCCATGGGTTAATTAGCTACAGAAGTCTCAACCTGATTGAGAAAATGAAGAGACACAATCAAAAGTGTATTTGGGCAGAATAAAGGGCAGATTCAGAGATCTTCAAATTAGAGATCCATACGTTACATAACATTCACGCAACAGTTATGGTTGATTCATTGTAAAGTTACATTAGAGTCATATAGTCATTAATGCTCAATCACCGAAAATGGCAGACGTTATATTAGGAAATTCCCTATATAAAGGAGAAAAATATAACCTGTAAGGGAGGGAGAAAAACATTCAAACTGCTATTGCAATATGCTTAATTTTTGTGCATCTTACTGCTTTCCATTTACGAGTTTACCTACCATTATAATCTTATTCTTTGGTTATCAGAAACCCGTGTTCTTCTTATAATAGCTTTGGGCAAAGAATCCAATTCTTTGGTTAAACAAATTGGTTCCATTACCGGGAATCTGATAATCTTCGTTTGCTTTTCAAGCGATATCCTTTGAACTATGTCGAACTCCAACGACAACAACCAGCAATGGAATGGAACCCCATTTCCATCGCCTTCAGGAACCCCACATGGTTCAAGGGAACAATCCCCAGAAAGATCCAATAACAACAACGATAATAATGATCAAACGTTGGAACAAGATCGGGTAAAGCAAATGATTGCAGAGTATGTGAGACAAGCTTTGCAAGAATTTGCGAGGGGATTACCGGCAGCGTTACCTGCACTACTGACACCACCCCTCAATAATACCATTACCATGGAAAATCCTCAATCTGGGTTGGCAAACTCAGGAAAGGGAGATACTCCTAATGAACCTCTCAAAGCGAGACCAGGTATGTCTAATAACTCTGAATTACAGACTTTATTACTAACTTTGCAGAAACAGGTGAAGGAACAAAATGATCAAATCGAACAAATTCCTGGAGTACCACCTGTTATCAAAGGCATTGACGTTGATAGATATTCTCAACAACCTTGGAAACCAAGCGTAGCACCCGTACCCATTCCAAAGAAGTTTAAAATGCCTGACGTACCTTAGTATGACGGGTCAACCGACCCACGCGACCATGTGACTGCTTTTACCACCGGAGTGAAGGGCAACAACTTAACAAAACACGAAATTGAGTCGGTCCTAGTTAAATAGTTTGGAGAAACACTTACCAAAGGGGCGGTAACCTGGCATTCTCTTCTCCCTGAAAACTCTATTGATTCTTTTGCTGAACTTGCAGATTCTTTCATAAAGGTACACTCCGGTGCGCAAAAAGTCGAGAAAAGGACGGAGGACATCTTTAAAATAAAACAAGGAGACACGAAACTACTTCGTGAATTTGTAGACAGGTTTCAATGAGAAAGAATGCAGTTACAAAGGATGCCTGATACTTGTGCAGCCATGGCATTCGCAAGTAATCTAAATGACAAAATCTCAGAAGCCACGAGAAGACCCAAGGAAAGCTTGAGAGAATTACAACGTGGAACGATGTTTATAACAAGTATAGTACCAAACTTCGAATAGAAGAAGATACCATTTCTCATCCGAAAGAGGAAGATTATACCAGATCCAGACGTTTAGAATCAGACAGGAGATCAGGTAAAAACAGGTACGATCATTACTTGGGACCATCGGGACATGAAACTCGTCACAGGTTCGAAAACACCAGGACAAATTATGGACCACCAAGTAGATATGCGGGCTCGTCCTCATCTAGATCCAGAAGGGATCAAGATCAACGATCTGGAGGTAATGCGCGGATTGGGGATCACACCTTTAATATAAGTACCTCCGAACTAATTTCAGTGTTAAGAAATTTGGGTGATAAGGTTCGATGTCCCAAAGAGATGAGGTCGAACCCGAATAAGAGGAACCCATATCTCTGGTGTGAATTCCATAATGATCATGGACACAGAACTGCAAATTGCAGATTTTTGCAAGGTGAGGTAGAACAATTATTGAAACAGGGCTATTTGATAGAATTGTTTAGTGAAAAAGGTAAACATGCATACATGAAGAACATTCAGGAGCCCCCAAAACCTCCATCTCCAAAATGAACCGTCAACGTGATACACGGAGGTGAAGAAGTAAACGGAGTGGTCTGCAAAATGACCACAAAGTTCACAATTACACAAGGAAAGCGGGTTCGTGAAAATCCGGAAGCAGACGATATAACCTTCGATGATGCAGATATCGGCGGATTAATGCTTCCTCACAATGATGCTCTGGTAATATCTTTACTTATTCATGACACTAACGTAAAAAGATTGTTGATTGATGCAGGTAGTTCAGTCAATATCATTTTGCTAAGAGTCGTGGAAGAAATGCTATTGGGGAATAAAGTAATCCCAAGGGCACGAGCCATATCAGGGTTTGATAACTCTATGGTTATAACAAAAGGAGAAATTGAACTTAGCACTTATGCTGAGGGAGTGGTCAAAAGTACCAGGTTCCAAGTCATCTATACTGACATGGCTTATAACATAATCGTGGGAAAGCCACAGATCCATGACATGAAAGCAAAACCCTCCACCTTGCATCAAGTAATTAAATTCCCCTCTGAATGGGGGATTCAGCAAACTAGAGGCGATCAGCAAACCGCGAGAAATATAAATTCCGTGGTACACTACAACAAAAAAGTAGAGGTGAAAGAATCAAAGGATAAGGAAATCTCCCAAGCAGATGACACCGCCCAAACTGGCATGGAAGGAATTACTATCCAAATAGGTACGGAAGGTATTACTGCTGAAATAGGTATGAAAGAAAATACTTACGAGAAAGTGAATCAAGTCACCACAGAAGAGGCATTGGACCACACAAATGTAGATTCCAGACCTGACGTCATTTATGAACCAGAGGAAGACGAGCACATCAAAACAACTACGGAAGAGCTCGAAGCTGTTCCATTGTCTAAACAAAAGCCTGAACATAAAGTGTACATAGGCACGAGGCTGAGTTCCGATCGAAGAGGTAAGTTAATTGATTATTTAAAGGTTAACGCAGATTGCTTTGCGTGGTCCCACTCAGATATGCCAGGTATCCCGCTAGAGGTGATGACTCATAAACTAAATGAAGATCCATCCTTCGTACCTGTTAAGCAGAAGAAAAGAAAGCAAGGACCATTTAATAACCAAGTGATTGACGAAGAAGTACAGAAACTCTTAAAGATTGGTTTGATACGAGAGGTATAATATGAAGATGAATCTAGAAAAATGCGCTTTTGGCGTAGAATCAGGTAAATTCTTGGGTTTCCTTGTATCAAACAGGGGAATAGAGGTAAATCCTGATCAAATTAAAGCTATAGAAGAAATACCTGATGTACTTATAAATAAAAAAGAAGTTCAAAGACTAACGGGAAGAATTGCAGCCTTAGGAAGATTTATTTCCAAATCTACCGAGAAAAGTTTCAAATTCTTTGTAGTTCTCAAAAAGCAAAATCGGTTCGAATGGACTGAAGAATGTCAATAGGCTCTCAAAGATGTAAAGGCTTATCTATCAAAACCTCCATTGTTGTCAAAGACGAAGGAGGGGGAGCGGCTATACGTCTACCTTGCTTTCTCGGAAATTACTGTAAGTGCAATATTTGTAAGGGAGAATAAAGGTAAACAATCTCCTATTTATTATGTAAGCAAGACATTACTAGATGCTGAAACTAGGTATCCACATCTAGAAAAGTTAGCCTTAGCTCCAATCATGGCATCTAGAAAATTAAGGCTATACTTTCAATGTCATCCAATCACAGTTGTGACCTCGTATCCATTAAGAAACATACTACATAAACAAGAACTATCAGGAAGATTAGACAAGTGGGACATAGAATTAAGTGAGCATGAAATAATATATCGGCCTAGGACTGCAATCAAGTCTCAAATCTTAGCTGACTTTGTCGCTGACTTTAGTAATAGCATTGTCCCTGAAGTGGAAAAAGAGTTACAACTCTTCACGATGTTAATCCGGGTCTATGGACCCTATTTACCGATGGTTCTTCTAATATAAAAGGTGCCGACTTAGGCATAGTCTTAATATCACCCACGGGTGAAAAGACACGGCAAGCTATCAAATGTTATCCTATAACTAACAACGAAGCAGAATACGAAGCTGTTCTTGCAGGACTAGAACTCGCACGAGAGCTTTCAATCGAGAAAATCGTGATCAAAAGCGATTCCCAACTTGTAGTAAATCAGATGCAGGGGACTTACATCGCTCGAGAGACTCGGATGCTACAATATTTGGAAAAGGCACGAGAGCTCGTGAGACAATTCAAAACATGGAAGGTAGTACAAATACCTAGAGAGGAAAATGCAGAAGCAGATGCATTAGCTAACCTTGCAGCAGTCACAGAAGTAACAAACAAGGACAATGAAATTGTCGTTCATCTATTCCATTCAGCGATCGACCAGGATAAAAATGAGGTAACTTTCAACAATTTAACCTGGGATTGGAGAAACGAAATCCTAAACTTTTTACAGAATGGCACCGTACTTGAAGACAAGAAAACAACTCAAGCACTTCGCCGCAAAGATGCACGGTACTGCCTCATTCGCAACTCGTTATATCGCAAAATGTTTGGAGGGCCCCTAGCAAAATGCCTCGGACCTAATCAAACAGAGTTTGTGATGAAAGAAGTACACGAAGGACACTGTGGAAATCACTCAGGGGCGAGATCCTTAGTGAAAACCTTAATCAGAGCTGGATATTATTGGCCTAAGATGGAAGAAGAGGCCGAGGACTTCGTATCCAAATGCGACAGGTGCCAAAGGTTTGCCAATAACATGCATCGACCAGCGGAATTATTGCATCCAATAATATCCCCATGGCCCTTCATGAAATGGGGGATGGACGTAGTGGGACCTCTTCCCACAGCTAAAGGACATGTATGGTTTTTGCTCGTGCTAACCGACTATTTTACAAAATGGGTAGAGGCAGAAGCATTCAAACAAGTGCGAGAAAAGGAAGTCAAAAGTTTCTTATGGAGAAACATAATATGCCGCTTTGGGATACCAAAGGAGATCGTGTGTGATAATGGCCCACAATTCATAGGCTCGCAAATCACAGAATTCTTCGAAAGCTGGCAAATTAAATGGATCACTTCAACGCCATACCACCCGGTGGCTAACAGTCAGGCTGAGTCAATGAATAAATTCATCATCAACAATCTAAAGAAGCGGCTAGATAGAGCCAAAGGAAACTGGCCTAATGAGTTACCAACGATACTATGGGCATACATAACAACTTCAAAAACAACCACGGGAGAAATTCCGTTTGCGCTTGTCTATGGCTCAGAAGCCTTAATACCTGTAGAGATTGGAGAACCAAGCTTAAGGCTTACAACAGCCACGGAGGAAGCAAACGACGACGAATTGAGGACCAGTCTGGACCTGATCGAACCACGGAGAGATGCAACACTAATACAAATGGCAGCTCAAAAACAAATCATAGAGCGTTATTACAACCGTAAATCTCATCTCAGGTACTTCAAGATTGGGACTTCGTCCTCAAAAGAGTCTTTCAATAAACGAAAGAAGCAGGCGCAGGAAAGCTAAATCCAAACTCGGAAGGACCCTACAAAATCCGAGGCATAGCTGGGAAGGGCGCCTATGAGTTGGAAGCTATGGACGGCAAAATCCTACCAACAAGTTGGAATGCCATTCACTTGAAGAAGTAATACTTTTAAGGAAAAGAAGTATCACACGTTCGATTTTATTTTGAACATTTAAAATTTTACTAACCTTTTTAGATGATAGGCATAAAGCTAACCCATCATCAGATGATGATATTAGACCTGCAAAGATGCGAGGAAATAACTAAATTCCCGGTCTAGGTTTACACTTTCTAATGGACGTTTTAAAGGGTTAAGTAGTCATCATCTAAAAACTATATACCTTCGAGTCCCGTATGATTTTCCTTTTCAGGAAAAGGACCAGAAGGAAGGAATAGTCAAGTGCTCGAGATTTCATTCTTCAAAGCTCAAACACTTGGGGGACTATACAGTATGGAAGGCAAAGACGAAGCAAAAAATACTATCAAAAAGTCAAAGCTCGATCTTGAAGATCCATATATCCAACAAGTCAAGTCATACGAGCAAAATCGAAAGAGCTAAAGACTCAAACACAAAGCCTAATCCAAAAAACCTCCGAACATGTTCAGGTTAAAAGGCAAAATGTTAGCTACGAGGAAGAAATGCGCATCTTTGTACTTATTCAAAGCAGTTACGGATGAAAGATCAAAATCCTTGTACTTGTTCAAAAAACTGTTAACAAATAAAACAGTTACGGATGCAAGAGAATTTCCCTCATGCTTATTGAAAATTGTTGTCAACAAAAATAGTTACGGGTGAAATCGCCAACTTGAATAAAAACTGTTACGAACGAAAAATAGTTTCTCTCTTGTATTAACTCGAAAAAACTGTTACATACGGAAAACAATTATGAAATACACGTGTATATCAAATATGTTAAAAGAAAACAGTTGCAACATGAGTTTTAGACGATAATCAAACACATGTAAAATGTTGTGAAAGTCCAAACAAAAAAACTTTCCTTTGAAACATTCTTAAACATGTGAAAAATTCCTATCACTCTATTATATGATTACACCTTTATGAAGTTGAGAAGTCTTCTTCATTAAGTGTCGATCAGAAAGGGCCCTCTTTCACAAATTATGCCTACTACAATAAGGCACACATTTTATATGACACCGTTCCTATTACGAAAAGGTGCGAGTAATCTAAAGCATTCTACATGCAAAACTCAAAGGTAAAACTAAAACCTCGGAAAATAAAGCATGCAAAAGACTTAAAGAGTAGAACAGAAACTCAACGGAAAACAAAAGTCGTACTTGCATTAATATATTAAAACGGCTAAGTAAAAACTAAATATTAACTTATACTTAGCCGTATAGATTTTTTTTATATATACATTGAGGTGCCCCTAAGTTGTCATTTGGAGACTTTAAAGAGATCCAAATTTACCCCCGGTGGGACTGGGGGTAACCACAAATTGAGACAAAGATAAAAAAAGGGGTTGAATCAACATCTTAATATTCTTGAGGAGGGGGATTGACTTCTTCATCAGTAGAAGGAGTAAGAGAAGCTTGGGACGAAGAGGGTCGGACAACAGGAGTCTCACCTTCATGTGGGAAAATATGCAAACCTTGTTGAGCCTTTTCCATGGCTTCCTTGATTTTAACAATTTCAGCGTTAAGGTCGAAATCTCCCCGACTCATTTCCGTCAATGTATCGAGGCGAGAATTCATGTACGATCAACTAACATCGACAGCTGCCGACTCTTCGAGAATTTTATAATCTCTCTCCCATATCTGAAGCTCAGCTCTTAACCCATCCTTCTCAACTTCAACAGCTTCATGGGCAGCCCTCAAAGGTACAATTAACTCCTCCAGAGATTGGATTTTGTCTAAAGCAATGCAAAGATCCTCCTGAGTCCAGGTGAGTGACTGCACAAGCTCGCCTGAGATCCTCCTTCTGCTCTAGCAAGGGTTTCAAGCTCCTAACTTCTTCCGAGTCATGGGATAATTGCTCAACAAACGAAGACTCAAGAATGCTCTTGTCTTTGTCCGCTTGGTTAGAAGAAGCCTTCTCCACTGCCAACTCCGCATCCACAACTCTCATATGCTGCTCCAAGGTACTCTTTTCTTCTTCTAAGGCTTCCATGTCGAGCCTCAGGCTTTCATATTGCCCCTTCCAATTCCCTGCTTCAGCATGCCACTCCTTTAGCTCTTGATCCGTGTTATAAATCCTCTTCATGAGTTCTGTGCCTATGAGATTGATCTAAAAAAACACAATCAATTAGATACGGTAATTACATGTATAAGAATGAGATACAAAAGAATGAATGTTACCTTCAAGGAGGAATGCACAACCTCATTAGCCCAGGTAAGAGAATTGTGACTATCTAGCTTGGTCCTCTCTGTTGGGCCAATTAAAGGCTACATCGGGTTGGCCGGATTTCTTAAAAAGGCTCCCATCAGCCGGAACCTCAATTAGCACTTGCTTCATCTCCCTGCTGGAAGACCCTACTTCTCTAACAGGAGGCACAGAAGCAGGCTAAGATGAAGGAGTCACGGGCAATGAAATTTGTGGAGCTGAAGAAGTCTCAAGCTGGAAACTTGAGGAGCTGAGAAAGCCACGAGCAAGGCAGCAGCGGGAGCAGAAATGGCCAAAAGAGCAGAGGAAATAGCCGGAACGGATGAAGAGATTTCTCTAAAGGAGGGAGCAAAAACAGCCAGAGGCGCCTCATTGACAACAGGGCCAAAACCTTCGTGGAATAGATGATCCACAGAATCATGTGCAATAGAAGAAGAAGAATCCCTGGGGGTAGAAGGTCTGACAACAGGTACGGAAGACACTGCCACGGGTGTAGACTCATCGTCTGAGACCACTCTTCTTCTACGTGACCTGTGCACAAAAATTCCCTCATCATCTTCTTCTTCTTCTAAGGTCCTAGACCCACCAACTTTCCTCTTGGAAGAAGAGGAACCAGTAATAATCTCCTGGGCCTGAGCCAAAGACATCTTCAGAATGGATGCAACAGACATCCCCCAAGCAGAAAACCCTATCAAAATAAAAAAGGTTAAACAAACGAAGAAAAAGAAGCTCGAGTAAGGAAAAGAAGCAAAAACAAAAGTTTCACTTACCGTGAGTCTTCACTTTCCAACCGTACTTCCCAGAGAAGTACTTCCAAGATCTTTCCTCCAATGGAGCAACTGACAACAACTTTTCTACCCAATCACAGATACCAGAGACATTCTCAACAGTACCCATGATTGCTGAAAGAGGAAGAAAATAACTACGGTGTTAATAAAACACTTAAAGCAAAGAGAAGAAAAATAACAAATGTGAGCTAAAATGTACTCCCGTGCACAATTCCACTTCTCAGGGAAGGGAAGATTTTCCTCGCCCACTAAACCAGCAGTGGGCCCAGCAACGTACCGAAGGTACCAACCTCTATCCTTATCATCATCAGGGGTTACCTACACTCTTTTTCTCCTAGCAGCTAGAGTGAAAACCCCTTGACGAAATAAGGTAGGAGAATAAAGATGAATGAGGTGGGTAAAGGTAAAAGGAACCAAGGATAAAGAAGCTAAACATATAAGACACGCGACAACCGGCCACACAAGAGGACTAACTTGTCCTAAGCAAATGTTGAAGAAATGACAAAATTCGATGATGACTGGATCAATAGGAGGTCTAAACCCTAGAGTAAAAGGGTAAGTGTAAACAAAAGAATGCTTTTTCTTGTAAGACGTTATTCTTTGATTGCTATTCGAAATAACAATGGGAAAATCAGACTCCCAAGAACATTCCCTGCAAACAAGGGGAATCAAACCTTCGGTAATAAGAGTGGGATACCTATCAACACTATCAAGGGATAACGACTGATCTATAAGAACCCGACTATCCCTAGTGAAGATAAACTCAGCAGGAATGATTTCATCAACTCGTGGTTCGCGTAGGGGTTCGTGATGTTCTCTACCCCTGGACAAAGACCTGGAAACCCTAGATCTTGGAGAGACTAAAGACCTAGCAGAAGGAGGGGAAACAATCTGGGAAGAAGAAGAGCCTCTCGAAGGAGTAGAGTCTAAACTCCTCAGTCTACCACCCCTCCGAATCCGAGTCGGAGCGGAAGAGGGTGTCAATTCATCAACGTTTATGACTCTCTTAGATTGGTTTGAAGAAGACACATCTACAAAGGCAAAGAAAAAAGTTCTTTACAAATAAAGTTTGAAAGTTAGAAGTTTTTCGTGAAAGAAAAGGGAAAGGGGGTATTTATACTCGACGACAACCGTCAAAAAATGAAAAAAAAGCAATGATGTGAAAATCATAATTGAAGATGTCACTTCGTGACTGATACAGCCGCAAGAAAGCCTTAAAAGATGCTGAACAATTGCAGAACCAACCCAATAATGCCATGTGGCATAAGCATTAAATGGAAGTGACAAGCAGCGCTTACGTACAGGAAAAGATGCAATGATTCGAGTGAAGCGCCGGTAAAATATTCCCGTCATAAATGAGTATCCACTTACCAAATATTAATTGATAAATATATGGTAAGTGGGGGGACTATCTGTATAGATAAAAAAGAGCTTCACACGTGTAATATATCTTGATGACTCAGTAATCTACGTGGAGCAATGACGACACGACAGTTGGACGAAACTCTATGAAGAGGTATGAGGAAAAGAGGCACGACAAATCACACCCATGGGTTAATTAGCTACGGAAGTCTCAACCTGATTGAGAAAATGAAGAGACACGGTCAAAAGTATATTTGGGCAGAATAAAGGGCAGATTCAGAGATCTTCAAGTTAGAGATCCATACGTTACACAACATTCACGCAATAGTTACAATTGATTCATTGTAACGTTAAATTAGAGTCATAATTAGTCATTAATGCTCAATCACCGAAAATGGCAGACGTTATATTAGGAAATTCCCTATATAAAGGAGAAAAATATAACCTGTAAGGGAGGGAGAAAAACATTCGAACTACTATTGCAATATACTTATTTTTTGTGCATCTTACTGCTTTCCATTTACGAGTTTACCTACCATTATAATCTTATTCTTTGGTTATCAGAAACCCGTGTTCTTCTTAAAATAGCTTTGGGCAAAGAATCCAATTCTTTGGTTAAACAGTCATCCCGTTCCGAAACGGTCGAACCAAGTTTTGCTCAGAGCTCATCATTTATCCGAGACCAGTTGTCGAACTTATCCTTCATCACCCCGAGCTTTTCCTTGACCGATGCCAACTCCTTGTTGGTAGCCTCTTTTTCAGAGGCCAGAAGGTCCATCCTACTCCTTAACATCTCATCTGAAGCTTTGAGCTCGTTCATCTCGGCTTGAAGCTGGTCAATCAGGTCTATCTTCTCCTGGACCTGCGAGGTTGCGTCATTAGCTACTACGCTTAACCTCTCATCTTTAATATAAAATATCCTTACCTTTTCGACAAGTTCGGCATGCTCCCATTTCACGGATGAAGCCTCTATTTGAGCCTTTTCCAGCTCAGCTTGGAGAATGGGGAGGTCCTTGAGGGCCCCGTCTCTCTTCTTACTAAGAGCCTTGTACATGTCTATCTTCCGGACTTTCTCTTGAGCTCGAACTCGAGATGTTGATTACTATTCGAGACCGATGAAAGCTTTCAATGTGGAGTACCGAGGCCTAAAAAATAAATTGATAAGATCATGAAGATATGTTGAGGTCAAATGAGCTCCATGAAAGACACAAAGAAAGGGAAACATACCTAGTTCAATGCCTGATGTGACTTGTTGAAGAGGCTTGGTGCGCTCACCTCGTTCATCTTCGTCTGATCCTCTTCGATCACCAAGCAACGAAGATAGCTGGCCACTTCAACGGGTCTGGACAGCACCCTGGTATCCATCGTCATTGTAAACACGATCGTTCTTTTGCGGTGGGGATCCACGCTCGGAGCAGGGAACTGCTTCACCAGCTTTGGGCTCGAGTTCGACTTGCCTAATTCTGGTAGCACGTCTTTTTTTGGATCTCCACCTGACTGAACCCGGAGTAATCCTCAAATGCGCGATGTACACACCTTCAAAGAATAGGTTGAGGGACTCGTCTCCGGCTTGCGATGTCTCGTTTGGTTTATTTTTGACGACCTGAGCCTTATCTAATAAAGTATCGGTGTGAGACGGTAATTCCTGATGTCAATGACATCGGTGGCTTCCCTCGAAGAAGGGGTAGCTTCTAAGAAGTTTTTAGCCACTGGTTCTCCTTAGGGATCCCGAACCAAAGAGGCATCAAATTCTTGGTCACTTCCCACGATCGTCGCCCGCCCTTTTTCATCAATGGCCGACCCATGGGGGACAAACTCTAGGTCGTCATCTTCAGGATAGTCATTGAGCCGGTAAAGGGAATCAGGGTCCGGTACCCTGTGCCGGGTACTCTGATTGTTACTCTTTCGGGCCCGTACCTCTACCCTTTTCTTCTTGGCCTCTCAGTCCGGGGAACTCAAAGACTTACTCGTTCTTCTCTTTTCCTCCTCCTTCTTCGCAATAGCCTCAGGCTATCCCGAAGCAGAGGGTTTATCGGGTGAGGAAGAAGCCTCATCCTCGTCCATTTCCTGGAGCTTAGTGGTCTTGGGCAAACCTATGAAAGAAAGAGATGTAATTAGTGAAAATGACAGTTGAGTATGAAAGTAGACTTGGTCGGGGAGAGAACTCACCATGAGAACGGGCCTCCCACTTGCTCTTCGAGAGTTTGCACCATTCGCGCTCGAAGTACGACAGTTGCTGCAAATCCCCTCGATCCACTCTTTGAGGTAGGGAACTGCGTTGGGGAGTCGGGAAACCACTGCACCATGGTAGAACCAGGCAAAGAAAAAGAAGAATAAAAATCCAAAGGAAATTTTAAATACTCAAAAAGGAGAGGAACTTACAGGCTAGGTTCCACTTCTCAGGGAACGACAGAAACTTGGAGGGAATGAGATCCTCAATTTTTACCCGAACGAACATTCCCTGCTAGCCTCGATCCCTATCTTCGTCAATACTCAATAATTGGGCTTTCTTTTCCCAACGAACGAGCTTTATTAATCCCCCTTGGAAGATTCGGGGACTTCAGAGATGAAGCAGATGGCCGACGGTTAACCGGGGCGCCACAGTATTATTAACAAAGTGGCGGAGGAGGATCACAATCCTCCAAAAGGACGGGTGAATCTGCCTAAGGCGGATCTCAAACCTTTGGCAAAAGTCGAGGACTATGGGATACACCGGGGCAAGTGTGAAGGGGTATGTGTAAGCACTTACATACCCCTCCACATGTGTGGTGATGTCCTCATCAAGACCGGGGACGACCACTTATTTGCCCTCCCATTTGCAGTCCTCTTGCACCATAGGGAACGTGTCTTCGGTGATGGAGCATATGTACCTCCATAATTTCTCGCCTCAATCCCCTTGACTGGAAGCTTTTTCAACCCTGAAGTCATTTTCTATAGCAGCCTCCGTGGATGAAATTCTTTAGAGGAGGTTCCATGGAAACTTCAGGTACAACCACCTCAGCAGCTGTGGCGGTGTTAGAATTTGAACGGACGATCTTGGGGCACATATTTCGAACTTCGCCATCGAGTTCTGGGAAATATGAATGTATGAAGGCGAGTATGGAGATTTGAAGATGAGGATGAGGATTTGAAGGTCAAACTTAAAGGTTCAACGATGAACTATGAAGATTTGAAGATGGGAAGATGAAGATATGAAGAACAATGTATGAAGATTTGAAGGGGTTAAGAGCAAGTGAAAAGTTCGGGGATAAATTGAGGAGTTCTAGAATCCGAAAGTAAAAAAGTGAAAAAAAGGCACGAAGCTTTTATAGAGAAGAGGTAATTAATGAGTGACATTTCACATTCGAGGACGGTCAACTGATGGATGAAACGTAATCGAATTTAGAACGACGTGACTGATGGGACGATTCACTGACCCGTCGACCCCGTTGTAGCGTAAAGATGAAGGACCCGGGGTCAATTAATCACTTCTCCAAAAAGTGAGGGGATTATCTGTGTACAGGTAAAATCCAGGATAATGTTACCCCCGATTCTCCAATAAAGAAACGATTGGGAAGCACAATCCAATGCAACTTCAAGCGAGGATGAAGGATCCCTCGTGTCAGAGCATGGGAGGGATGAAAGATGCATCTGGGAACGAGCACGACTTAACAACGGATCTGAACCAAGTAAAGTTTCGAGAACACGAAGAAAAAGTTAAACGGTTGAGCATGACAATTAGGGAGCCGTAATATTCGCCGTTAACCAGATATTACAACGCAAATGCCGTCGATATCAACTGTTGATGGGCATTTACCGGAAAAAGAACTTTTTTTTTTACCTTATTTAGACTTGTACTAGGATTGAAATTCCTTAATTTTATAAAGGAAGAATTTTTTCTTATTTTAACATACTGTTGACACTCATATCAAAGCAATAAGAGTTTATTTCTGTCTTCTAGGTATTATTCAAAGTGTCCTTCAGTTCCTCTCTTCTTTAATGGAAACCGAGCTCATATCGAGGTTCGATCGAGGCCGAGTTTCAGTATTCAACTTAAGACAAGGATTGACCGTTCCATTACAATTGGTTTGATCGTTCATTCTCTCTTTGGTTTAATTACTCGTTGTTCTCAGATCATTCGTATTGAATTAAATCACGTATCCTTTAAACCGCGTATAAATTTAATGGTAAACAACACTAACGTGCTTCTTTGTTGTTTTTAAATATTTTTCTTTTGGAAGGAGATGGAAATGAATTAGGTATCTTTTCATATATTTATATTGTTGACTTTAGATGATATAGTGGACCATATTTCATATATTGTATCTCCCTCTAATCTCGGTGGAACATAGATAAAGATGAAAATTTGATTATATATTTGAATTACCAGAAAATCTCGACATCTATATTTGTGAGATTATTACACCATAAATTTTCATTTAGTTTTTTGATTCATTTTGAAATACAGGAGGCGGCCTTCCATAAAGCAAGTAAAGCAACGTCTTTAGGCTTCACATTTGTGGGAGCCCCATTTTTTGTTACACTTAATAGGGTATGTATAAGTTTAAAAAAATAGTTTTGTGAAGTGAGAAAGTTTAGTTTCTTTATTTAACAAGTACAGAGAAGAAGGATTTGTAACTGCTAATATTTCTGCCAAGAAAATTGCACTTGAAATGAATATTGAACCCAAATTTCTTAAGAAACGTATGATATATAGGAGGTAACGATTTGATGAGAATGTTGATAATAAAATCTCAAAATATTTCGAAGAGTGCTTTGGAGTTAATTAATTTACACATAGTAGATAAGACTATTTTTTATACTTCAATATAGATTTAAGTATTTCGAAGCATATGAAAATATTTTCAGTTTTCTATTTAGCGGTAAAATTAAGATCACTACATGATGGAAATTTGAAAAAATATTGCCTTAATCTTGAATGTTCCTTAAAGTATAATAATCAATTCGTTATTGATGGTTTAGATTTATTTTCGGAATTAAAAATATTAAGAAAAATAGTGCACTTAGAAGATAACAGTTTAATTAATACATTCAGTCAAATAAAAAAAATTGATTCTTTTTCCAATGCCCATATTATCTATGGAATAATGTTAATAACTCTTGTTACCGTTGCTTCAGCGGAAAGAAAATTTTAAAATTAAAATTTATAAAATCTTACTTAAGATCAACAATGTCTCGAGAAAGGTTAAATGGATTAACTATATTGTTAATTAAGAAAGACTTATTAGGAGTTGTTGATTATAAAAAAAATATTAATAATTTTGTATCTAAGAAACATTAGAAAAATAGATTTTATATAAATAAATAACTTTTTAAAAAAAAAGTTAAGGCCTCTCATAGAGTTTGACTTTAGGCCACAAAATTCGTCGGGGCCGCCCCTGTTGAAGTAACACACGGAAGAGTATTTTATCATCAGAATTCAGATAGCAAAATGGTTATTTTAGCATCCTCGCAAATTCCAGCATATTCAAAGGTGAAAGGATCAAATTTATCCATGCACTGCTTGAAATTAAGTAATTTTATCTCCGTTAAACTTTTGGTCTAATATTATCCCGCAGTTAAGAAAAAATTTTGAATTTCTTTTGATAACAGTACTCTAACTTAAGGATAATTTTATCATAGTTCAAAGTTGAAGGATAAATTTGGACCTTCAAAGAGTTGGGACGCTATTTCACGTTAGAGCTCTGTTAATGACAAGGACAAGTGAACTACCATGTTTTCAAAATTAGTTCAATTAAAGCTCCAATTGTGAAGAGTTTAAACAAGAAGAGAAACTCTAAGCATTTCCCTAACTCACTCTCTTACATATTCTTATAGTGAATAACCAAATATATATATATTACCATTAAATAACACTAAATAGATATTGTATACGGTTGAAATCGGGTGTGTCCGATTTTATAAATACGAGAAACTGCCTCGAGAGTAAGCTCGTAATGGACAAAGCTCGAGCTCGAAGACAAAGCATGAAGCACGAAGATCGAAGTGCTCACTGAAAATCGAGACCGAGCTTGACCAACCTCGAGTGAGACATAGTAACGGAATAACGAGATATTAACAGTCGGTCGATGATTACGACGGAAATCACGGGACAGATTGAATCAGGCGGTTATTGACACCAATCATGAAATTTGTTTCCATTATTAGAATTGTACCTTATTTAGGATTCCTCTACTATAAAAAGAGGGACCATTTCATTTGTAACACATCTATCACATTGACTGAAAATAATATACACATTGCTCTCTATTGCTTACTATCCACTGTTGTTCTTTACTGTTCTTATTACCTGATGTCGAGACCATCCCGAATCGAGGTCGAAAGTACAACATAGTACTGATTTGATTTATTTTACTGTCCAATTTATTCATTTAATTTATCATTTATCAATTGGTATTGAATTAGATCACGTATCCTTAAAACCACAGTATAAGTTTAATTGTTACTCGAATTTTAGGGTAAACAGTTTGGCGCCCACCATGGGGCTAAGGATAATAGTGATTGTTCTAAAACACACTATTTTACGCTTGTCTGTCAAGAATTTTTGCTTTCGGGTTGAAACATGTCAAACTCACAAAACGCATCCACATACGGTGACGATGATCTCGGACTTCACGAGGAAAATGAAAATGTGATTGCTCCAGGAATCGAGGTACCACAGGCTGATCTCGGAGGAGCACTTCCCATCAACCCAGTCGACGTCAGTTCACATGTTGCTCTGAATGCGGACTTAGGCGCAGATCTCGAGGGGAGTGTACACAGAGAAGGCCGATCTGATGGCCGTGGTACACAGGGAAGAGGAGACGATGGAGTCAATCTCCAAGTGCTATTTGAAATGCTTCAGGCTCAAAAAACCGCCATTGCTAAGTTACAAAATCAACACAAGGTTCCAAATAGGGTCTAACCGGAGATTACTCGCCGTACCGAGCCAGTACCGGAAAGATTGAGCGATAACACATCAGTGACTGATCCTGCTGTAATGAAAATGCTCGAGGAGCTCACCAAGAGAATTGAATCAGGAGAGAAGAATATCGAAGCCAATGATAAAAAGGTGGAGACTTACAACTCTCGAGTTGACCAGATACCGGGGGCATCGCCCATCTTGAACTGAGTGGGTTTGAAGAAGGTTGTGCAAAAACCCTTCCCTCCGGGTGCGGAAGCCCATTCCAAAGAAGTTTTGTATGCCTGACATACCCAAAATAACGGGAACACTGACCCCAATGAGCATGTTACCTCTTACACATGTGCCATTAAGGGAAATAATTTGGAGGACGACGAGATCAAGTCTGTGCTGTTGAAAAAGTTTGGAGAAACCCTATCGAAGGGAGCAATGATTTGGTATCACAACCTACCACCAAGTTCCATCGATTCATTCTCCATGTTGGCGGATTCTTTCGTAAAAGCGCATGTTGGGCCATCAAGGCCGCAATAAGAAAATCAGACCTCTTCAAGGTAAGGCAAAGGGATAATGAGATGCTAAGGGAGTTCGTGTCCCGATTCCAAATGGAGCGCATGGAGTTACCACCGGTCACAGATGATTGGGCCGTTCAAACTTTCACCAAAGGGTTGAATGAACGGAGTTCGATAGCGTCACGACAGTTAAAATAAAATTTGATCAAGTACCCAGCTGTAACTTGGGCAGATGTTCACAATCAATATCAATCGAAGATCAGGGTCGAGGACGACCAATTAGGAGATCCTTCCGGTTCAATACATCCAAACAGGTCGACAAGTAAAAATTAGAGGGATGTCGATAGAGAGCCAAGGTCGAATAAAGATCGGTACCAACCATATATTACAAATCGAAGGAACAATGGTCCGGGATGAAATCCCACCCGGAACGATGGAAGAGGTGATAGAGGTCAAAGTTCTCAGGGACTTATGAGCAAGACTGGTTTTGACAAGTATGCAGATCCCGCAGAGGCACCTTGGCTATGAGAATACAATTTTAGCATGGATGCATCAGGCATTGTATCGACTATCGGGAGGATCAAAGACACAAGGTAGCCCAGACCCATACAGACCTATCCTTATCAAAGGAACCCAAATTTAATGTGCAAATATCAAGGCGCACAGGGTCATAGGACCGAGGATTGCAGGCAATTGAGGGAGGAGGTAGCCCGTCTATTAAATGAGGGCCAACTTCGAGAATTCCTCAGCGATCGAGCTAGGAATCACTTCAGGGAAAGGGATGATAATAGGAAGAATGAACAAGAAGAACCTCAACATGTCATTCATATGATCGTAGGTGGGTCGACGTTCCACAAGGACCTATATTCAAACGCACTAGGGTGTCGATCACTAGAGAGAAATGAACCCGAGACTATGTGACCGAAGGCACTTTATCATTCAATGCGAAGAAGCATAAGGCATTTCTCAGCCATACAATGACATTCTGGTAATTTCTATCTTATTAAACAAAGTTCAAGTTAAGCGTGTTTTAGTGGATCCAGGTAGCTCGGTGAACATCATCAGGTTGGGGGTCATGGAGCAACTTGGCCTGCAGGATCAAATCGTACCTGCATCTCGAGTCCTAAACAGCTTCAATATGGCCAGTGAAACAACTAAGGGGGAGATTATCCTACCAGTGAATATGGCTGGAACCATCCGAGATACTAAGTTCCATGTAATCGAAGGCAACATGAGATATAATGCACTACTCAGAAGGCCTTGGATCCACAACATGAGGGAAGTACCGTCGACCCTCCACCAAATAATGAAGTTCCCGACGACGGATGGTCTAAAAACGGTATACGGGGAACAACATGCTGCAAAAGAAATGTTTGCAGTCGATGAAGTAACACCGGTCTCGACACTGTCAACCTCGGAAAGATCGAGCACCAAATATAAACATGCATCCAAATAGAAATCACCGCCCCCAGCCTCGACCGAATCGGAGAAACATGTAGTAGAAGAAGAAGAGGAGGACTTCCTAGCCCCTCAAACCTTTTTTGTTACCAAAGAATCGGATGCTACCAAATCAATGGTCGAAGAGCTGGAACATGTTATACTAATCGAGTACCTGCCCGAGAGAAAGGTATACCTAGGAATGGGGTTAACCCCCGAAATCAGGAAAAAACTTATTCAATTTCTTATTGATAACATAGACTGTTTTGCATGGTCCCATTTAGACATGACAGGGATCCCACAGGAGATAACGACGCATCGATTAAGCCTGGACCCTAAGTTCAGACCGGTGAAGAAAAAGAGAAGACCCCAGTCCAATGTAAAGCACGCCTTCATAAAGGACGAGGTAACTACACTTCTCAATATAGGGTCCATTCGGGAGGTAAAATACCCCGAATGGTTAGCAAATGTAGTTGTAGTTCCTAAAAAAGGGAACAAACTTAGAATGTGTGTAGACTATAAGGACTTAAACAAAGCATGTCCGAAATATTCTTTTCCACTGCATAATATCGACCGCATGATCGATGCCACGCCCGACCACGAGATCCTTACTTTTCTCGATGCCTATTCCGGGTACAATCAAATCCAAATGGACCCGAAAGACCAAGAAAAAACTTCTTTTATCACTAAGTATGAAGCATATTGTTATAATGGAATTCCCCTCGGGCTAAAAAATGCGGGGGATACATATCAACGCCTTGTAAATAAAATGTTCGAAGAACAAATAGGTAAATCAATGGAAGTTTACATCGATGACATGCTAGTTAAGTCCCTGCGCGCAGAGGACTATTTGGCTCATTTGCAGGAAACATTCGAGATCTTAAGGAAATATAACATGAAGCTCAACCCCGAGAAATGTGCTTTCGGGGTCGGTTCGGGTAAATTCCTTGGCTTCATGGTATCAAACCGAGGGATCTAGATCAACCCCGACAAGATCAAGGCCATCGAAGACATCACCGTCATGGACAATGTAAAAGCCGTACAAAGGCTGACTGGACGAATAACGGCTTTGGACCGATTCATCTCGAGGTCATCAGATCAAAGACACGGGGTTTTTCTCTCTACTCAAAAAGAAGAACGATTTTTCCTGGACTCCGGAGTGTAAACATGCATTGGAAAAATTTAAGTGATACCTATCAAGCCCACCACTGCTTCACACTCCGAAAGCAGATGAGAAACTTTACTTGTACTTGGCAGTATACGACATTGCGGTAAGTGGTGTCCTAGTTCGAGAAGAGCAAGGTACGCAGTTTCCTGTTTATTATGTAAGTTGAACCTTAGAAGAAGCAGAGACTAGGTATCCACACTTAGAGAAATTGGCACTTGCACTGATAAGCACCTATAGAAAGTTAAAGTCGTATTTCCAATGTCACCCCATATGTGTATTAACCACTTACCCACTACGTAATGTTTTTCACAAGCCCGAACTATCGGGCCGATTAGCCAAATGGGCCGTCGAACTCAGTGGATACAATATCGAATATCAACCCCGAACGGCCATTAAGTCTCAAATTTTAGCAGACTTCGTGGCTGATTTCATGCCAACCCTAGTACCTGAAGTCAAAAAGGAACTTTTATTGAAATCAAGTACGTCATCAAGGGTATGGACCCTTTTCACAGACGGTGCTTCGAATGTGAAGGGGTCCGGGCTAGGCATCATTTGAATCCGCCCACGAGTAGCACTATTAGACAATCTATTAAAACTTCTAAATTGACTAACAACGAGGCCGAGTATGAGGCCATGATTGCAGGTCTTGAGCTAGCTAAAAGCTTGGGAGCGGAAGTCATCGAAGCTAAGTGCGACTCTTTGCTAGTAGTGAACCAGGTAAAAAAAACCTTCGGAGTTCGCGAGGATAGAATGCATAGGTATTTGGATAAGTTGCAGGTAACTTTGCACCGCTTCAAGGAATGGAATTTATAGCATATACCTCGAGAACAAAATAGTGAGGCCGATGCACTTGCAAACTTGGGGTCATCGGTCAAGGAGGATGAGATCAGCTCGGTACTGTCGTTCAACTCTCGAGCTTTGTGGTCGAGGAAGGGCATGCCGAAATAAATTCTACAAGCTTAACCTGGGACTGGAGGAGTACATACATCGAGTACTTGAGAGATGGGAAGCTCCCCTCGGACCCTAAAAAATTGAGGGCCCTACGAACTAAAGCTGCTCGCTTCATATTAGACGAAGATGGAACGTTATACATAAGGACATTTGATGGACCATTGAAAGTGTGTTTGGGACCGGGAGACACCATTTATGTTCTACAAGAAGTCCATGAAGGCACATGTGGGAACCATTCCGTCGCTGAGTCACTAATTCGCAAAGTCATTAGAGAAGGATATTACTGGGATAGCATGGAAAAAGACTCTAAGAAGTTTGTTCGAAAATGCGATAAATGTCAAAGGTTTGCATTGATGATACACCAGCCCGGAGAACAACTTCACTCGGTCTTATCCCCGTGGCCATTCATGAAATGGTGGATGTACATCGTCGGCCCACTGCCATTAGCCCCAGGTAAAGCTAAATTCGTTTCGTTTATGACTGACTATTTCTCTAAATGGGTTAAAGCACAGGCTTTTGAGAAATTCAGATAAATATAAGTGATAGATTTCATATGGGATCACATCACATGTCGATTAGGGGTACCCGCAAAAATAGTATGCGACAATGGTAAACAATTTACCGGTAGCAAAGTAACGAAATTCCTCGAATACCATATGTTGATACCCAATTTTTCCCATATATTTTTTTAAATATATATATATATATATACCTTCAAAATAGTGCACGAGCTCAATAAGTATTTTTTCATAATTTTCTATAATTTTTTTTAATCGATTTATTCCTGAATTTTTATCATGTAAATAAGTATTAATCTCATCGCAAATAATTTTATAATGATTTACTATTTATTTTTTTCATTTATATTCATATTAAGCTTTAAACATTTTATGTATAATTATATTTGCATCTTTAGGCTATAATTGCAATAATTTTGCAATAATAACACACATATATATAATTACATTATTAATACAGAAAAAGTGGCCTTTTATATGTTTATAATGTTAAATAATTATTTAAATTTATTCATGCACAAATGACATTTTTTTATTATTTATTAATTACTTTACGAGTTTAATTAGGTATTTAAAATCTAGCCCGTTTCCTAATTAATTTCGGACCTAGCCTGCCCATTACCCAACCCAGTACAACCTAACCCATTAACCACCCCAATACCCATACCCGTCCAATCCATACCCATACCCATTTAAAAGAACTGACCCAAGCCCTTGTAAAATCCCAACCGTTGATCTCCTAATTAATTCCCCCTTTTTAACTTATCATCTCCCTAACCCTAAACCATTTTCCACCAAACGCTGCCCTCAAACACTCTCGTCTCCCCCTTTCTCTTCTCAAATCCTAATCCACCGTCATCCATCTCCCCTTTGATTCCTATTAGAAATGGAATTGTTCCTTGGTCCCTTACCATATCTGGTCTTACCCCTTTACCAGCTACTCGTTTTTGATATAACCTGCTGGCTTGCCTCAAATGGCAAGTTGATATCGATATATTCAAACCTAATCTTGTTCAAAACCTCTTATATATTGATTATTTCCGTCTCGGTTCACCCTAACCTTTGTGAGTACGAATATTTTTTGTATCTTTTAGTTAGAGTTTTAAATCTCTGATTCAAACCAGATTTGGTTCATTTCAGCTTGTTTTAATGATATTCTTCGTCTATATTTACTCTGTTACTCACGAATCCACCTATTTTTAGTTAGATCTTTTACTTACCCTAAAACTAGGGTTCAGATCTTTCCAGATTCAAAATGACTTTTCATTCTTCCTTTAATGTTTCCGTGTATCTATATCTATGCATTTTTTTCTGTGGTTATTTACGCCGATTTTACTTACCCTAAAATTTAGGGTTTTTGATTCTTCAAAATCAAACAAAATAGAGTTCAAATCTTAATTATTTTCACCTATATGTCTTTGTGCATCTCTATTATAGTTATTTTTATATTTCTTACTATTTTTACTTATATTAAATTTAGGGGTTTTCGATTATTTAAGTATTTTTCCTTTAATGTTTCTATCTATCTGTCTCTATAATTCTTGCCGTTAATTGCTGACTAATTAGGGTTTTTGAAATCTCTACTGAGATTTCAGTCTTTCCTTTTCTTGTATGGTACTTATATTTCTTTTTTTGTTCGATTTACCGGTTCTCATTATTGCCTTACCTTATTTGATATGGTACTTGACTATTGATTGATTCTGTATAATATTTTCCTTAACCTAAGTAGTACTTGCCTAATTATGTGCTGCTAATTGATTGAACTTCGGCTTAAATTGATTATGGAATTATTTTGCATTCCTTAATTATGTATGATTGACTTATTACCTTATTTGTCTGCTTAATTCAGTGCTATTTCAACCCCTTCTCCCTCTCCCCTTAGACAGACTCGAACTCTCATACTCTCTCTAAAACTTAAGCTCTCTCTTGTTCTCTTGTGTTCAGATTTCTGTGCTAAGCGTCTCTTGTTTTGGCCGGCTGAAAGGCAAGGCCAAATTACTCTGGAACATAACTGCTATTGCACATTTACTTGCTTTATTCTCAACTAGTATGCCTTAACCCTTGCAATTTCATTATCTATGCTTTTCTTGACTAGCCTGTTTCAATTCCCATTATGACTCTGTCCTCTATATGATTCCATGAATTCATTTAGCAATTGTTAACTTAGGACTAAGTTATTTGAATAATATGAATCCTCTCATAAGTTAGTTTAAGGTTTAGTCTGTTTCACTAATCCTACATCTGTTCTGAACTTTGCAAGACACTATGAACATGTAATCAGTCAATTTGTTACTTAACTCCCCTGCCCTGTCTGTTTATTT
Source organism: Nicotiana paniculata (assembly GCA_005239505.1). Taxonomy (NCBI): domain Eukaryota; kingdom Viridiplantae; phylum Streptophyta; class Magnoliopsida; order Solanales; family Solanaceae; genus Nicotiana; species Nicotiana paniculata. Next base: position 10,023 of record ML326079.1, on the reverse strand, counting down.
CATGTATCTGGAACACTCAATTGTTTTGCCTAACTGCTTCTGTGATAAGTATTAGTCTAAATATTTAACTTCACTAGACTTAAATTTATTTGAGCTATGTGTTTGAGCATGAATTCTATTTTTCTTCTTGGTGAAGTTCTGCCTGCAAATCTATGTTCTGAATCTTGTTTCTTCTTAAATCCAATTGTTTTAAACGTGCCCCTTCTCCATTTTATGTACTGATTTTAATACCCCACTCCTAGTCCCTTAGGTTCTCAACCACCCCAGTGTGAGCACTGCCTAGGGTCCACATGAGACTCCTCTGAACTCTGACACACTAGGGGATAATTTTCCAATCTTTTATGAATTGCTTTCTGAATGTGTGGTTCTGGTGTGAGCATTGCCAGGGGTCCCTTGGGAACTTTGACAAACGGGAAACTTGTTTCCAATGGACTGTNGGGGGGGGGGGGGGGGGGGTTACTTATATCTTTTGTTAAAAATGGGTAGAAATCCTTCCTATAGGATTTAATTACACTGATTAAACTGTGTGAGTACTATACTGTGTTTAGAAATCCTGCCTATAGGACTTTTATGATTATTTTGATTATGTGTTTTACATTTGCATACTAGAAATCCTGCTTATAGGACTTTCGTTTAATTCTGTACATCAGAAATCCTGTTCATATGATCTATACATGTTTTCAACAAATGTGTATTAGTAGTCATGCTTATAGGACTTTGTTGTTTGAGATAATTATCTTTCCAGGAAATCTGTTTAAATTCAGCCCATATACGGTTAATAGATATCATGCCTATAGGACTAAAAATCAGTTTCAAATTTAGAAATCATGCCATATGGTTTAAGTCAATTCAGCATTTAGAAATAACGCCTATAAGGTTTAAGTCAATTCAGCAATTAGAAAGCCTGCCTATAGGATTGAAAAAGGAATAAAACCTATCTCTATAGATTAAAATCCATGCTACACCTAGAAATCATGTCTATAGGCCTGCAATTAATAAGCTCGTAGAAATCATGCCTATAGGATCCTGTTGGTCGATTCTGAATTCATTCGCTACTCTCAATCACTTAGGAAATATATCTGTAGGACTTAATAATGATTCTGGGTTTATAATTTTGACATATTACTGCTTGGAGTGCCCAGATTCATGCTGAATAAAATAAGTAGGAAAACAAATAGGTCTTAATGCTCACCTTAATAAAACTGTCTCTGCACTCTGTTTTTCTCACATAGATGTCATGCTTATAGGATTCCAAAGTTAATAAAGTTTGATGATTTAGTTGCATGCTTTTGTTGTCTATGTGTGGAGGTCAATATGAGCCCATACTTGTTCTTTATGTAAAAGTCCTGTTTGTTTTTGTTTGTCTCCTAGATTTCACATTTTTAAGTAACATAGGTTGGTCTAGAACTATCCTAAATAGAGGTCCTAATACCTCCAGGGCCATAGGCAAGGGATGGGTAGTGCACGCATAAGGAATGGGCTAGAATCTACTAGAATGCTTAGGTAACAACTTAACGATAGTAATTGTGTAGTAAGGAGATGATAGTCTGTGCGCTAATGCTATGAGTAACACCCCGACTTGAGGTATTTACAAAGTATTGCATGGAATGATCCTATAGGCTAAAAAAATTAGGACCCCCCCTCCATACTCCTATTTAAAATTAATTGAATATGGTATTTGTCCAAATTGTTTTTCTTCCCTCTTTTGACTAATTCGTTTAATTTAAGTTCAGTCGGGATCCACCGTTGTGGACCTCGAGGGGTGCCTAACACCTTCCCCTAAGATAAATTGAGCCCTTACCCGGTCTCTAGTGATGTAAACTGGTTATATGAGTTAATTTCTCTAGGTGACCTAACGCACCTTAATCTGTTAGGTGGCAACTCTTCCAATTCCTTAAACCCATCCCGGAAAAGGAGTTGTGCCAAAAAATGTCGAAACCCGATTTCGCGAGAAAAAGGGGGCACGACAGCATGAAGACTCTGCTGAGGATATTTTTAGGCTCTTACCATAACGAACCTGATTTTGTGAATTAGTCCTCAAGCATGTCTTTATTATTCCGCTAATACTTGCATACTCTCCCTTTCCCACTTTATGTGAATCTATTTGCTTGTATTTAGTCATTTACGATTTCTCTTTTATTACTCTTTACTATGGAAACTGACTTGTTTCCTTGTTTTATTTATTAAGCACCATTGCAATTATTAAATACCGCATTTATCATTTTTTCATCGTGCAAATACTTGACAACGTGTTATTTTCTGTTGCATAAATCATGCTCAACATCATATTCCACTCGTGCGTAATTAATACCATAGCAACACTTGATGAGTGTCTGCGATCTTCCTACATATCACCCTTTTGAATTCGGAAAGGCTTATTTGCGGCAAAACTAGTCGATCAGCGGTGCAGTCGACGGTTACGTGCCTTCCCCCCCTCAAGTTGTCCGCTTGAGGGTACCTGTCTAGACCTCTATAGAAACCTTACTCTGATTATAACTGTACATGCATCATGGTCAAACCTAGCCTGGGTTAATATGTTATCCACATAATAACCCTTTAAGAAAAGCCTTGTCCAAAGTCCACCTGGGTTTACATTATCCCAACTGACGCGACCACGATATGTGCATTAATTTGGAGAAATAAGTGCCAATATGCTAATCGTTAATGTGTAAATAGTAGAATTTGGAGGGGGAAAGATTCTAACTTTAGTTGTTTTGTAGAAAATGAGGCACGAAGTCCCCAGGTTTGGCATGGTCCATAACATACCACCATTGTTACTAGATTGGTAGGAAGACCTTCCATTAAGCGACAAAAAGCATGTGAAAATGGTCCTTGGAAACCTACCTTCCTTATTAGATATCCAACCAAACAACATGTTGATCGAAGTTGCCACTATGTTCTGGGACAGAGAAAGGGCCATATTTCGTTTTGGCAACATAGAAATGACCCCTCTTTTGGAGGAAATAAGGGGATTCACTGGATTACCTTGGGACAGTACCGGTTTATTAGCGCCGGAAAATCGCACTCCCTAAGGGTTTTTTGAAAATGATGGGTTTGAGAAAGAATGACGACTTGGTGTGTCTGAAGAAGTCCTACATACCCTTCGACTTCCTTTATGATCGATACCGTCACAACAAATCTTATCGTATCTTTCATGACGAGTTCTCCATCACTTCATTGGGTTGGATTCATAACAGGGGTTTCGTGTTCATCATCTGCTTCTTGGGTATGATAGTTTCCCCAAGCAAAATGGACAGAATTCACACCAGACTGCCCATGGTAACCAAAGCCTTAATGGAGGTAATCGAGGGGTAAACATATACTATTGTCCCTATGATTATAGCAGACATATATCGGGCCTTGGATCACTTCCAGAAGGGGTTCAAACACTTCGAGGGTTGTAATTTGCTACTACAAATTTGGTTTCTAGAACATCTCCAGAAAGGTCAATACTGCCAAGAGTTTCCACGAAAGCCGTGGAATTATTACATAACTTTTCATCACCCCAAGAGAATGACCTTTATCCCAGACAGGTTTGCTCAACCGGAGAGTGCTACAGAATGGGTGCAATATTTTGACAACTTGACTGAGGACCAGGTTCAATGGATGTTCGAATGGTTCCCCACTAGTGAATCATCATCAGATCTAGGGATGTTCCGCACTTGGTGTTGATTAGGTTAAGGGGCATACACCCCTATGTTCCTCTCAGGGTCATGAGACAAGGTGGTAGAAAGTAGGTCGTATCGCGAGTCTCCAAAATGAGTCATTACAGGGTGAATTTTCAAGATGATGACATCCCATATAAATGTGAAGCTCAACATATGTGGCACCTGAAGATTATGGTGGAAAGGGACACCATCGAGCCAGACCGATATCACGCAGGGCATGTTCACTTTTACCCCTCATGGTTAGAAGATAGCATAGCAGGAATAGTTGAGCCGGGGATCGGACGAGGAAATAGGGTCATAGATGAAGCTGTTGAAGCACAGGTGAAATACAACAGACTGCGCAAAAGAGTTCACGAGTCCGAGGCCGATCATCTAGAGCAACACAAGACCGATATGGAACTGATAAATGAATGGAGGAAAATGGCTACTAGGTCGAATGAAAGGCTGGAATATCTGGAGCAGGGTCTGATGGAGTTGGAAGGGAAAATGAGGAAAAGAGTCGTAGACTGCCAGAATGCTGAGGGTAGCGAAGGAGGATATCTAGCAAAGGCATACCTGTTGCTGAACATGCGCGACCTGGGGAACCTGATCGATGGAGCCAAGAGAATCAGGCCTGGAGAAGGTCCTTCTGGGACCAAGTAGATTAGGTTTATTTGTTCTTGCTTTTCGAATATAATAAGGCCAAGTTCCATTAGTGACGTATCTTATTTAGTGTCGTTTTATATTCGTCTTATTTATTACATTAATGAAGTGAGGCAATTATTGGCATTAAATTTCTCCAAATCTACTTGTCGCTAGGCCTACCTCGTGCACAACGAGGCTCCCAAATTAGGACGCGAATTTACATTCCCGCAATATGTGTTTAAATACTGCAAACATTTTTCCGAAATTCTCACTGACTTGGTTACTTTTTTCTTTCTTTCTTTTTGATTATTACCATTCCCCAAGCATTACTATTTCTTATCTTGATGAACCAACGACTGTGACATATAATGAGACAATTCAACAGAAGGACAATGATTCAGAAGAAATAGAAGAAGAGGATATAATACCTGAGGAAATTGTCAGAGAAGTGGAGAATTTTGAGAACAAGCCCAAGTCCAACCTGGACGAGACCGAGATAGTCAACTTGGGAGATTCCAATACCGTCAAAGAAACTCGCATAAGCATCCATCTGTCACCTACAAAAACGAAAGAATACACTCGCTTCCTGAAAGAATATGAGGATATCTTTGCATGATCATATGACGATATGACAGGGTCGAGCACATCCATAGTGGCTCACAAGTTACCTACAAATCCAATGTGTCCGCCAGTGAAGCAGAAACTCAGGAAATTCAAGCGAGACATGAGCCTAAAAATCAAGGAAGAAAGTCGAATACCAACCTAACTGGCCAACATTGTATCGGTTCCGAAGAAAGATGGGAAGGTCAGAGTCTGTGTTGATTATCGGGATCTGAACAGAGCAAGTCCCAAGGATGATTTCCCGCTGCCAAATATACACATTCTGATCGAAAATTGCGCTAAGCATGAACTCCAGTCCTTTGTAGATTGCTTCGCGGGCTATCATCAGATTTGGATGGACGAAGAAGACGCAGAGAAAACATCCTTCATTACACCATGGGGAGTGTATTGTTACAAAATGATGCCATTCGGTCTAAATAATGCTGGGGCCACCTACATGAGGGCTATGACAATGATCTTCCATGATATGATACATAAATAAATAGAGGTATATGTTGACGACGTCATCATCAAATCCAAGAAGGATATAGATCACATAGCATATTTGAGGAAATTCTTTGACCGGTTGCGGAAATACAATCTAAAGTTAAATCCCGCAAAGTGTGCATTCGGGGTTCTTGTCGGAAAATTGGTGGAATTCATTGTCAGTCGCCGAGGAATAGATTTGGATCCGTCAAAGGTCAAAGCCATCCAAGAATTACCACCACCAAAGAACAAGAAGGATTTGATGAGTTTCTTGGGACGCCTCAACTATATCAGCCGTTTCATAGCACAGTCCATAGTAATATGTGAGCCGATTTTCAAAATGCTAAAGAAGGATGCCGCAACCAGTTCGACCGAGGATTGTCAAAAGGCTTTTGACAAAATCAAGGAATATCTGTCCACACCGCCAGTTTTAGTCCTGCCACATCCTGGTAGACTACTATTACTCTACCTTGCAGTGTTAGATGGAGCTTTTGGTTGTGTTCTGGGACAACATGATGAGATGGGAAGAATAGAGCAGGCCATATATTACTTGAGTAAGGATTTCACTCCATATGAAGCACGATACTCTCTGCTAGAACGCACTTGCTGCGCTCTAACCTGGATAGCTCAGAAGCTAAGGCATTACTTCTGTGCCTATACTACATATCTCATATCAAGGATGGATCCCCTGAAGTACATCTTTCAGAAACCCATGCCTACTGGAAGATGACCTAGTGGCAAATCTTGCTGAGTGAGTTCGACATCATTTATGTAACTCAGAAGGCAGTCAAGGGACATGCATTAGCAGATCATCTTGCTGAAAATCCTGTGGGAGGAGAATACGAACCCCTAAAAATGTATTTTCCTGACGAAGAGGTATCATTCGTAGGAGAAGACATTGCTGAAGCCTACGACGGTTGGAGAATGTTTTTCAACGGAGCCGCGAATTTCAAAGGAGTAGGTATCAGAGCCGTCTTCGTATCAGAAACCGGTCAGCATTATCCGGTGTCCGCAAACTCAGATTCCCATGTACTAACAACATGGAAGAATATGAAGCTTGCATATTGGGGCTCAACCTGGTTGTTGATATGAATATTCAGGAACTCCTGCTGATCGGCGATTCAGACCTGCTGGTACATCAAGTGCAAGGAGAGTAGGCTACCAAGAATTCCAAAATACTACCATATCTGCATCATGTACAAGAAATGAAGAAGAGGTTCACAAAGATAGAATTCCGGCATGTCCCCAGAATTCAGAATGAATTCGTAGATGCATTGGCCACCTTGTCATCAATGATACAACATCCATACAAGAATTTCATCGATCCCATTCCGATGAGGATCCATAATCAACTGGCATACTATGCTCATGTTGAAGAAGAAACAGACGAAAATCCATGGTTCCACGACATCAAAGAGTACTTGGCAAAAGGAGAATACCCGGGGCATGCAAACCATACTCAGAAACGCACACTTTGGAGGTTGTCCAATCACTTCTTCCACAACGGAAGAACCCTGTACAGAAGAACTCCAGATCTAGGACTGTTAAGGTGTGTTAACGCAAAAGAGGCTTCCAAATTGCTCGAGGAGATACATGCCGGAACCTGCGGTCCACATATGAACGACTTTGTCTTGGCCAAAAAGATACTCAGGGCAGGATACTTTTGGATGACCATGGAGACTAAGAGTATGTTCAGAAATGCTACCAATGCAAGATACATGCAGACATGATATGGGTACTGCCAAACGAGCTTAATGCAAAAATCTCACCTTGGCCTTTTGCTGCCTGGGGAATGGATGTCATTGGCCCAATCGAGCCCACCGCTTCAAACGGGCACCGATTCATTTTAGTGGCCATCGACTACTTCACTAAATGGGTTGAAGATGCATCTTACAATGTTGTGACCAAGAGGGTGGTTTCATATTTTGTCCGAGACCGAATTGTTTGTCGATTTGGGGTTCCAGAGTCCATCATCACTAACAATGCCGCCAATCTCAACATTGATCTGATGAAAGCCCTGTGTGAAACTTTCAAAATAAAGCACAAGAATTCCATGGTATACATGCCTCAAATGAATGGAGCCGTGGAAGCCGCCAACAAAAACATCAAGAAGATACTAAGGAAAATGGTAGAGAATCACAAGCAATGGCACGAGAAATTACCATTCGCCTTACTGGGATATCGTACCACAGTTCGCACATCAACCGGAGCAACCCTCTATCTGCTGGTTTATGGTATTGAAGTTGTCATTCTCGGCGAGGTAGAAATTCCTTCTTTGAGAATCATACAAGAAGCCAAACTCAGCGATGCAGAATGGATAAGGAGCTGCTATGAGCAACTAGCCCTCATAGACAGAAAGAGGATGAATGCAGTATGTCACAGTCAACTTTATCAGAAAAGAATGTCCAGGGATTTCAACAAAAGGGTCAAGCCAAGACAGTTTACACCAGGGCAACTAGTGTTGAAACAAATATTTCCACATCAAGATGAAGCAAAAGGGAAATACTCTCCCAACTAGCAAGGTCCTTACATGGTTCACAAATTATTGACAGGAGGAGCACTCATACTCGTAAAGATGGACGGAGAAATCTAGCTGAAGCCTATCAATTCAGATGCAGTCAAAAGATAGTATGTGTAAACCATTTTATGTTTCTTCATATAATGTTAATTGAACTACGCTCGACCTGATTCCCATTTAAGAGGGGATACGTAGGCAGCCCTGTGGGTTCGGTCACAATTCAATAAAATTTCCGTTTTCCCCACAATCAGAAACTGGGGTAGAATTTTGAGGGTCCTCAAAATTCTGAAGCAAGTTCAGCCAACCGTAGCATACGGAAGAGTCAGAAAGGTCATCCAGTTAACTGGGGCAGAATTTTGAGGAGGACCCTCGAAATTCTACGGTAGAGGAAGTCACAATGTCTCTAATAATGTCACAGTTACCGGTTCATCTAACTAATTTCTAAACCACATATTACTATGTCTTTGAAAACTATACATGCATGCTTTTGAAAAGAAACTTTACTTTTAGCCAAATGCTACCCCGATAACTTGAGCAGGATCCTCAGACAAAACGGAGCAAATCGAGCAAGCAAAGACACGAACCAATCTCCCCCCGCAAAAATCACAAATTTTCTTTGGATGCAGGACTATGTCATCATGATAAGCATCGTCGCAACAACACAATCTCTATGCACGAAACACATTGTCAGCTAAGCATACTTCACTCTTACTCTTACATCTGCATGAGACTAAGCCATGTCTCAAACCACTTGCATGAGGCTAAGCCCTGCCTCTATACTTGCATAAGGCTAAGCACTGCCTTCCCTTTGCATGAGACTAAGACCTGTCTCAATCCTTGCATGAGACTAAGCCTTGTCTCAATCACTTTCATGAGTCTAAGCTCTGCCTCTCTAGTTGCATAAGGCTAAGCCATGCCTTCTCTCTGCATGGGACTAAGCACTGTCCCGAATCCTGCATGAGGCTAAGCCCTGCCTCTCCATTTGCATAATCCTAAGCACTGCCTTCTCTCTGCATGAGACTAAGCACTAACCTGAATACTGCATGAGGCTAAGCCCTGACTCTCCATTTTCATAAGGCTAAGAACTGCCTTCTCTCTACATGAGACTAAGCCTTGTCTTAATCACTTGCATGAGGATAAGCTCTGCCTCTCTACTTGGATAAGGCTAAGCCATGCCTTCTCTCTGCATGGGACTAAGCACTGTCCTGAATCCTGCATGAGGCTAAGCCCTGCCTCTCTATTTACATGAGGCTAAGACTACCTCCTATTTGCATAAGGCTAAGCACTTCCTTCTCTTTGCATGGGACTAAGCACTATCCCGAATCTCGCACGAGACTAAGCACTGTCTCTCTTTCATTGTTCTCTTCTCTCGGGCTAAGATCTGCCTTCTACTTCACACAAGACTAAGCCCTGTCTTGTTGCCTCTAGCATCATGTATCTGCACCTCATGGGATGAAATATACCTAACTTGTCCGAAGGCGCCGTAGTCTGAAGGCACCATCCTCATAGCTGGAAGACATCATGTCATGTCCTGAGGATCTCTCAAACTTGCACATCATTATTCAAAGGCGTCATGGTTCGGAGGCACCATCTTCATGGACCAAGAAAATCATTTCATGGCCTGCGAATTCCTTCCCGCAATTCATGGCCCGGGACATCATGGTTTAAGGACGTCATTCTCATCGTCCAAAGACAATCTTTATGGTCCGAATGGAATTTGCATCATGTTTAAATTTACGCAATAATTTATGGATATGTGCTCGCAGTATACTTTTGTAGATTTGCAGGTAACCCAGTGAGTAACCGTTATCCCAACAGGAGTAATCCCGCTCCAGTTCTTTCAAATTATTCCAAACCTGACCATTCACCCATAACCGTTTCAATCCCAAGTAATCCAACTCGGAACCTTTTGTTCGTTCTTGCGATGACTCCATCAGTTTATTCCACCGTTGGATCCGGAACTACACACGGCCTGATTCCTGTAAAACTAGGAATATGCAGGCAGCTCGAAAATCGGGGTGCGGCCTATATCTTTTAAATCGCCCTATTCGGTCAAAATTGGTTATCATGTCTTTACCCAACAACTCTTTCATCCTTCCCGGGTAAAGAGGGGCAGCTGTTGATACC